>OMNV01025939.1:0-23458 GCA_900303265.1 Brotula barbata
GGGAGTCGAAGGTAAAAGCACTCCTTCATCTTCTCCTCCTCCTCAGGGACAGACACCTGCTCTGCTGCCCCTACCCTTCCAACCCCCACCCCCACGAATGCGTACACCCAGCCCGCATCAAGCCTGGCCTCATTGTAAAAAGGGCTACCAGGGAGGATATAACAACTACCATCAACAGGGTGGCAACCAAAACCAGCACTGGCGGTACAGACGCAACTCACTGGACAGCTCCATCCATGACAACAGTCACCATGAGAACAACCAGCATCACAGTGGGGCCGGTCACCAAGGGCGACCAAGACAAAGGAGGGGGGCATCGCCTGGGCCAGGTGGCGAGAGAGGGGCAGGAGGAAGAGTTGGAGGCGGAGAGAGAGATGGTAACTTCCACTATAATCGTCAGCATCACCAGTACCATCATCATCCCTACTACAACCTCCACAATGCACCATTCCAGCCTGGACCTCACCCCAACTACCACAGTCTGCCACGCCCTGGAGATATGCTGCTGGGGGCAGGGCCTCCGCCAGCTGGATGGGCCTTTACCACTCCGCCCAGGATGAGACGCCAGTTCAGTGCACCAGACCTCAAAAACAACAACAAGGACACACCCATTTGAACCTCACCTCTCACGCAGCTTTCTGATTGGCTGGAAGCTTTCATAGAGAGGCTGTAGAGTAATTACAAATGCTGTAGTTTAAGATAGGGTGTGTGTGTGTGTGTGTTTGCGTGTGTGTACTTGGATTAACGCACAACCAGTAAAGTCAGTCCTGGAGAGTGTGTGACCGCTGTCATGTTTGAGCGGGTCAGCCTTTGTGTAACCATAGCAACATTATGTTTTTATTGTTTGTCACAATGTCACAAACATGATCTATATTGTTTATAGGTATGATTTTATTGATCACTGATCATTTGGGTTATAATTTGATTGGATGTTGATAACGTGGTGCCTTAAAGCTGAAGTTGTAGCTCCTGAGCTAGCGACTGTTAGCACAAGTTAGCTGTTGTGGCGAACAGGCAATTTAAGATTTAAAGGTGCAGTATGCAGGTTGTGTACTGGCTTGGGTGTTTTATGTGTAAACTGGCTCCAGTTTTAGCTCTCTAGTTTAGCTACAGTTGGAACAGGAGGCTGTTTGGCCTGGCTGAGTCTGGAAAAGACAGCTAGTTACCCTGACATGAGTTAAACGTTGACGTTCTGTGCATAGTGAAATGTATTACCCTAGCATAAATCGGGCTGCATTGATATCACATGGGAGATTCTTTTTACACTTAAAAAAAAAATCTTGGATGAACTTTTTTGTGATGGAGGATTACAACAAATTTCTACTGTTGTGTGTGCATGCAGATCATTAGGAAGCAAGGGATGATATAGACAAGCTTAGAGCACTCCTCTGCTCTACAAGATTATGGTAACCAAACGTGATTTTGCTAACTAGTTCTTCTGTCTCCCGTGTGACATGAATGCATTGCTGACTGCTAAGACCAAAGAAAGCTGCTCTGCAATGCCTCCCAGAGGACAAACAGACACTGCTGTAGACTCAGAACAAAAGGTCAGAGTGGAGATTTCCAGAAATGATTTGTGGTCTTTGTGAAGGTTTCTGTGTATATTTGAATTGTTTAATGAGTTATTTTGTTGTGAAGATGATCACTTTAATCGATGTGATGCATGACCTTTTGTTTGGCAATCATAGGAAATGTAGTAATGAAGTGATACATAGAAGTGATACGTTGATGTCTCATCATGTGGAAACTATAAATAAGTTTTTATTTAAGAGACATGGGAGATTTAAGAAAGAGGAAGTGGGCAATTATGAAGTATGTAAGAAAACGTATACAGTTGGATATATAGTGAGAAAGAAGAGACAGAAAAGATGTCTGATGAAATTTTTGATAGTATCGGACAAATGTGAGACTGAAGCAGAAAAGAAAGGAGGAAGGACGTGTGAGACGTTGAGGGAAAGAAACATGATGAAATGTCCAGGATCACTGCTGCTTTCAGGAGGCGGAAAGTTGGAAATTACAGTTGTAAACGTGTGCGATTTTACACGCTACATTATGTTCTCTGTCTATACCCTTATTTGTCAGCACCCACAAAAATTCAAAGTAGAATTGTGAGTAAGAAGTATATATGGACAAAATGTATGGGATAATCCTGATATGAGGTAAGTCCTCATGTTAAGCAGATGCATGCAGGGGTGGCTTGGTTCTGATTCTGGTTCTGTTCATACTACTTTTTGGTAGTGATGGGCCAATAAAGCCTCAGGAAGCTACTTGTTTCTAACTCATCCTAGAGCAACGTTTTGTCACATTCACTGACGTCACATTGTGTGCGCAAGGTCATTTGCGTCTGTATTAAGATGCATAAAGTAAACCTTATATTTTATCTGTTTGTTTTTTCATATGTATACATTTTCATCCCAGCGTTGTGGATGTGTAGTCTGTATTTTCAGGTAAGTATAATTTGAAGTGAAGACGTTAACAGGCTTGATTTTGGATTTGCAATGTCTTAGTCTGTCAGACTAAATGCAATTCAATTTGTGCTTATTTCAATCTAATTAGGGTGTTAACGTTGACATTTGAAAAAATTTATTTATTCGCCTAATCACAGTGTAATCAATTCAGGCCGAAGTAATCAATCCTATCTTACAGCAATTTTATTTTATTTGAATTTAATTAGATTTTATGATTTTAGTCACGTAAAACATTCAGATATTTGCCATTCATCCTCATTCATCTTTGCTAGGATTCATTGGAAAAGAATGCACCTCGGACCAGTTTCTGGTGTGATCAATAATTTTTGGATTTTCTAAATGTTTGTGATTAGTGCGTTTACATTGTTTCTGTTGCGTTCACTGCACTTGGATGATGCAGGAAACTGTAATTTCCAGCTTTCAGTTGCAATCGCGGCTTTGAGGTCCTGGATGTAAAAATGTTGTTACTGAGGAGTTTTCACAGGAAGTGTTAGATGGCTCAAGTCCCACACAACAAGGTGTGATGGAAAATAAGTGTAGCATCTTTGCACTCTGTGCTGATTGAGGCCTTTTCAGCAAAGGCAGAACTGACCAATAGCCGCACTCCCTCTGGGTGCATGTTGAGTCAGTGAGGGATTTGTCATGACGATGTTAACAGAAAAACAGGAAGTGATTGTGATTGAGCAACAGAGGAATATAATGTCACAGGAGATGCTCTGCTCTCTGGCATTAACCAATCACAGGATAATCTTGATAATCCACTGCCACCATGGGCGTTTATGGGAAAGAAGGTTTTTTTTATTTTATTTTTTATGGATTTTATTTGTTTTATTGTCAGCTTTGGCCTTCGATTAGCTGTTTGCTTTCCTTAGTATTCAACTGTTTCCGGTTTGAGAATTTTAACTCTGCCTATGTGTTTTTTTTTTGTGTGTGATGTCTTTACGTTATCATTATTATTTCAATTAATATAACATACCTGTTATTAATATCCACCCCTCCCCTTTACTTTTTTTGACGCTGCTAAAGGAGCTTCATTCACCATCATGCAAGTCCATGTGTGCACGTGTGTGTGTGTGTGAGAGAGAGAGAGAGAGATTCTGGGTTAACTAATAACTATAACCTATAATTTGTTTCATGTTTTATTTGTTTTTATTTTTCTTTATTGTGGATGGGAGATTTGAGGGGTGAGGGTCCCGGTTGAGTCACTACCATGGATTCTGCATAATTTCAGGACCACCAGAAGGCATATCTGGTTGGTTCCTTCCATACGGGCTCTACACAGCCCATAAATCTGTGCTCCATTCAGAATCTAAAACGCCACCGCATGATGATGATATCATGATTTAGTTCTGTAACTGGCTCGAGGCTTTGAGCCACCTGTTGGCTATGCACCCACCGTGTTTTTCTTTTCATTGCATCAGGAACCAATCTCAGGCTCTACCGGGAGACAACATAGCAGCAATAAACTGTCAATAAGAACACTAAACATGACTCAGCAAATTATTCACTCAGCTTGCTCAACATTTTCAGCCCATATTCCAATATTAAAAAAAAGAAGCTCTGTGGGTTGTCTTTGTACAAGCCACAGATCAGCTTTATTAGTGAATTAAATGTTCATGCAGGAGGTTGCCTTAAAATGAAAACCAATATTTTCTCAGATTCATCAAAACAGAAAATCATAGCACTGTGCTAAAAACAAATAAAAACCTTTTCTTGTCACTGGCTGGACTTGTACTATTTACAAGTTTTTGATTTTTTTCCCTTGATAGACAGCAGCAAAAGGCTAACCCTAAACCAAAAATTCATTAATTTGCAGAATTTGTAGGCTTTCCTTTCTTCCAGTACAGCTCTTGGGTTTTCTTCTGTATCTGCTCAGACCTGTACCTTTGTCATTGTGTGTGTGTGGGGGGGGTGAATCCTGTGACTTTTTGGTGGTTGGCTTGGTTACAACTCTGGTGGAAAGCATGTTGAAAGAACCATGTCTGCAGTAAATGGTTCTATCAAGCAATAAACGAAGCATTTACAATAATTGACATCAGCTAAAAACATATATAGAATGTTTATTGTTTCTATTAATCACTGGTGGAATTTGAGCTTTGAATGTGTCAGGATTTTACGTGAATTCTGTACTATGTACTATATATATATATATCTTTATAAATACATATACTATATATGTATGTATATACTGTATCTTTATAAATACATATGTCTATATACAATATATACAGTATGTATACAGACTGTGGTTACGCTGAGTGACAGCTTTGTGCAGGTTGAGTCCATACACCCGTGACCTCTATGGGTTACTTGACTCAAAATGAATGTATTGAGTCTTCTCATATATTCTCAATTAAATAAATCCAAAATCCCTTAAATCCAAAAGCTCAATGAACAATGCTTCCATAAAACCCTGAAACAAGCAAGCACTTGTTTTTATTAGGGTTTATGTGGATTTAAGGCCAAAATTGAAATAGAAACTGATGAGTTTGTAGTGTAGTCAATATTCAAAGTGAAGTGGGGGGAAATGAAAACAGTTCCTGAGTGACAGTCAGATATCAGAGAGCTGCAACGTTTCCTGCTACTGCAGCTGTCCATCAAACGAAAGACATCTGTCTTTGCCCATTTTTCTGTTAATTTTTCCTTTGTACAAACTGGACAGAGACACATAGACTGGATCTTACGGTCTATCAGTATGCAGCCTGTCGTCCTCCTCCTCTGTCTCCTGTCTCACATTTCTAAAGTTACAGCAGTAACTTGTTGTCACAGTGACAGAGACAAGGACCACCGTCTCAGGGAGAACTGCACGGCACGTGGCTTCAGTTCCGTCCCGATAGGATGTGTACAAACAACCAAGGTAAGGACGCAAAACAGCCTGGGATTACCAAACGAACAGCACTAACTGCTGGAACATCATGCACAAACACTGATCATAATTAAATAATCAGTTAATTTCAAATAAAATCGTGTAAATACAATGTGACTAAATGTTCATTGAAAGTTTGAGATTAACAATTGAATTGGACTGAATAGACGACACAAGACAACAACAGTTAGCGCTCTTCTGACCTAAAAACTCCACAACCTGCAATCAGTAAACTTTTGACCCCTTAACATTTGAGGATCCATGCAAAATGAAAATAAACTTTCAACTTTTAGTATATGTCAAAATAATCTGACTTGGAAAAGAGGAATTTTTATTGTTTTTTGATTGTTTTCCAATAAAGGATGCAAGGAAAGAAACTACAACATGACAGTGATCCTTTTTCCAAAGGTTTTAGATGGTATAATTGTGTTTCTACACCAATACTTTTCTGCCCAGTTGTCAAACCTATAGGAGCTTTTTCGGACATCACTTTTGTGCATAGTTAACAATTTATTTATTTATTTTTAGAAATGGAAATAATTTGAGGTCAATATTGCAATAAAGTATGAACAATAAAGTGCGATGGAGAGGAATTTTACTGTGCCTGTAAGCATCTTACTTTGACTTTGAACAGACTATCTTTGTACTTTAGTGGGGTATAAATATATTTATAATTCTAACTTTTACTAAACTGCATATCTGAAGGGAAATCTGTACTTTTCATTCATTGCTTTTGTCAAAACTGGATGGTTACTTGTTGTAAAAAAAATTCTAATATTGATGATGTTTTCAATATGCTGACTCGGAGATGGACATTAGAGAAAATAAAGTCTGATTTTTATTGAAAATGTGGGGGTGGTTATAGGGCTGTTAGTTCATCCTGCCTCTGACTGATAATACAACAACAGGAAACACTGACAGTGAAAATGTTCTAAACTGCCTGTCTGTCTCCAATTGTGCGTGTGTGTGTGTGTGTGTACGTGCACAGGTCCTGCTATTTCCGAATAATCTGTTTTCCAGTCTGTCATGGTCATCCTTCCAGATGTTCAGAGAGATCTATGAGATTGATCTCACCAACAACAAGGTCAAGATTTTAGAATTTTTGTTATCATTTGACACGTCCTGTTTTATTCCGTTTGGTTCTTGATTCAACTTTTTTCCATGATTTCAATTTGGTTATTGTTTGGATTTATTGTTTTCACGCACTGAGTGATGAAGGTTGTCCCTCCTCTCTCCAGATTTCAGAGGTTCCCACCAGTGTCTCTCCAGTCTTATCCACTCTCAATGTTCTCCGGTTGGGGTCGAATCGTCTGTCGTCTCTCCCCGCCACTTCGTTCTCTGCCTGTCCTGGTCTGCTTGAACTTTACCTGAATAAAAATGCCATCACCTCGCTGAGCAGCGAAACCTTCTCTGGACTTACCAAGCTAGAGGTGAGCATCACATGCTTGGACATTCAAAGTCATGGGAGAGAGTTAGGTGGCATCTTTTGAGTCATGTCAGGAAGGATACATATTTGGGAATCTAGGGGCCATCAAAGCAAGCATCTTCGCAAGCTAGTATGCGTGTTCAAAAGTTAGAAAGCGTGGTAGCCAGACAGGACAGCATTTTATCAAGAATGCATGCTAAGGTCTTAGGATGTTCTTTCATAGGATTAAGATGTTAGGATACATGTAAATGTCTGTGTAAGGATGCATTACAGGATGCATATAAGAACGTTAGGATTCAGATGTCAAGAAGTTGGTTGCTGTCATATATTGATGACATCATGAGCAGGGGACACTGTGGGAGCACTCAATTATGTTGGTCATTAATGCTTGAATGCAAGAGTGAGGTTTGAATTTGTTTTATATACAATTAATATCAAACAGTGGTGACAAGGATGTCCGCTTCCATTAGCACATGAAATCTGCACTTTGAAATCAGGTCATAGAGAAAGATGTTACAACTCCGTGCCGAAGCTCAAGTGTTACAATGAGCCTGCCACACTTGGACCACGGTTGACAAGATGGTTAACAGCATTTGAGCTGTGCGCAGATGGAAAGGCTTGATTTTGTATGACGTGGAATGTAGAATCTACGCTGAAGACGACCGGCTTTGCTCCTACATTTCGCAGGACCAGCGCGGTATGATGCAGCCTTCGTGTCGCTGAATGCCTGCTTAGTACTGCAAGTTTGTTCGCGCGGCAGGCCTTTTACCAGACAATACATTAACCGGGGGAAACAGTGCAGCAGGTGACTCTAGAGTTTATTGGGGCCCTATGTGGAAATTCCTAGGGGGCCCCTCCAACAAACGTTCAACAACATTTTTTTAAAAGTACCTTGACACAAACCACAGAGGTACTATATCGAAACCACCACTTTACAAAATACAAGTGTGCATGTGGACTGGGCGAAAGTAAGGGTGGGAGGTGGTATACTGATGACATCATGAGCAAGAGACAGTGTGGGTGTTTAAAGTTGGTTGTTAATGTTTAGATACGAGAGCGTGGATTGAATTATATTGAACAGTTGCATGTTGATGAGTCAAGATTGATGTTTGATGTTACAATTCATGTAAGGTTCTTAGGCTGTGTTGTTTACTTTTACATCGCTGATTGCTGAGGAATCTTCATCAGCGTTCTTCTGACTGATTGTCACACCTCTAGATCCTGGACCTCTCAGCTAATCGTATCAGTGTACTTCCCCTGCTCTTGCTCCACCCCCTTCCAGCAATAAAGATGCTGTACCTGGAGAACAACAAGGTAAGGACAATCGCTCACTCTCATGTACACACACACGTACACACAGAAAAAGTTGTTCATCTGTTTTGTTTTTATTTAAGATCACAGTGATGCCAGATGATTGGTTCATTCAGAAGGAGGACGTGCCATACCTCTTCCTCTCAGCTAATCCCTGGGACTGCTCCTGTTCTCTTGTTTACCTAAGTCGTTATCTTGAGGAATATGACTACAATGTTTATGTCCAAGATGGGCGGCTCATCCAGAATGACGTAGAGAGTGTGGTGAGTTCTGCCAAAAGAAAGTAAAATTAATTTTTACATTTGTTAGTGTCAGCATGGCAGTTGTTGAAATATGACGTTCCAGGTTTTAAATTGTTAGTTCAACATTCTACAGGATCGAATGCTCTCCTCTAACGTTAGCAGGCAAAAATTATGACATGCAAACATTGTTTTTCCCTGCTTTTATTCTGAGAAGTGTTGAATTTCTTTCCCATTCTTTCTCAAGAATATAGTTGTATAGTTGAAAGTAGATGCACCACACAACCACAATTCTGAATGAAATGTATAAAAAGAATGTGTAACAAGAATGTACACAATAATTTATGAAACTTGAGGAGCCTCTTCATCAAATATCTTCAATTCTAGGATATGGGTGTTTTGAAATTTCAGTATTGGCTGCAATTTTCTGGACTGCTGACCTAGTTTTGGGAATACAGGTGGCATGTAGCATGTTACCTTGTTGGTATACTGATATGCTGACATGATGACACCATTATGTCTCGACTATCCTCTGTCCTCACCACTTCATTCATTCCAGGTAGCTTGCTCGTCCTAACGCTGGCTGGAAACAACATTCACTGGCTAACATTATTTCCACTGTGTCAGGCTGAAGATGAATAAACTTGTGTACTTGACGTCGACTATTATCTAATTATTTAACAATATCTACAAAGCCTACATTCTGTTTTTGCATTTTGGTCGATGCCATAGAAAGTTAGGCTTTCACTGTTGCATCACAGTATTGTAGGTGCCAATTTAGATAGACTACAGGCTGCCGAGTAAGGAATTGATGATCTCCTGTTGCCTGTGGTCTTTTCTCAGGTGTGTGACTCACCACCGTTGCACGAAGGAAAAGCTGTGGTGAGTCTGAAAGAAGCAGATCTATGTTCACCATCGAAAGCCGAACCAAGGGAATACCCCTACGAACCCACACACACCTACACCCTGCCTGTTGCACACACAGCTAAGCTTAGCATTGCCACTACTACTACTACTGCAACTACCGTTCCTCATTTATATGGTTTTACTTCTCCTCCAGCTCTTTTGCTTACCACTCCTCCTCCTACCACCACTCCTCCTCCTATCACCACTCCTCCTCCTACCACCACTCCTCCTCCTATCACCACTCCTCCTCCTCCTACCACCACTACTCCTCCTATCACCAATCCTCCTCCTACCACCACTCCTCCTCCTCCTACTACTCTTACTTCAGCTCCTTCAGCTCCTTCTGCTTCACTTGTTACTTTTACGACACCAGCCCTGTTCGCACACACTGAGGCCCACTGTGAGTTCCTGTTGTCTTGGTTGCACTCTAGAATCATCAATTGCCCACATACGTCCAGGCCAGGGACACTGTCAGGGTCACATAGCTCGGTGCCATCAACCACTCATGGCCCTCCTGCCAAAGGTACTGCCAGTGCTGCAATCACTGCACAAAATCCTGCCGGGACAAACAGTCCTGCTCCAACCACCATAACCCCGACATCGGTCCCTTCACCTGTGACTGTTGACACCATTGTCTCTCGCCAACATGGCAAGATGAGGATCAACAGCGGGGCAGGTGTGTTGTGTTTTTGGCTGTTTGCAGGATGTGTGTTGTTGTCCGCAGCGTCGGGGTTGTGTGTGGCGGTGATGCTAGCATGGCTGGTTTACTGGTACAGGAATGTGTACAGGCCAATCAGAGCTAAGCTTGATGGGAGTGGCAGAGGAGGAGAAGGGGTGAAGCTTTCAATGTACAGAATGAAAAGATGGAAGGAGGTACCCCAAGTGTTGGAAGGAGGATCCGAAGGAGTGATGGCACTCTATCACTCTGCTCTGTTTATCACTAGAGAGGCAAGAGAGGAGAATGAGGAAAGGAGAGATGGTGTAGGACGAGGAGGAGAGAGAGAAGGCGTTCTCATCGAGCTGGAACCAGCAGTAGGCGCAGGAGAATCAAGAAGAGGTGGAGCAGTACCAAAAAAGGAAGAGAATGAAGTGTACAGGAAAACCTTATACCGAGTGTTCAGCAGAGAGCAGGTGATTGACGGGTGGAGGGATGTGATGGAGGAGTGTCGGGTAACTGCAGAGGAGGGAGGAATGGATGGAGAAGGAGGAGTTTCCAGGAAGCGCTACAGCGTCATTCTGAGGGAGGAGAGAGAAGAGGTGGGGCGAGGGAAGGCAGAGCTTGACTTGGTAGTGGGGGGCTGGGAAGTGACAGGAGGAGGAGGAGGAGGAGGAGGAGAGGAAAGGGAGTGGCCTAGGAGCAGCTGGGGTGAGTGGTTTTCTCACCATTTTCCTAGCATGCCCTGGGGAGTGACCACACCCACAGAGGGTGAGGCCTCTCAATGACGTTATCAGCTGGAGGAGGGAATATATCCATGAACTTCAGCAGCCTTTGCGGTGGAGAAAACTGTGAAATTGGTAAAGGTACCAATACTCCACAGCCAGGAATTTAATTTTGATTTTATCACTGCCCACGTCATGCCCCACCTTATGGAGTCCTGAAGTAGGCAGGGTTTTCTCATCTTATGATAATGATTATAAATTGCTGGCTGAGATTAGCATGATTAAATATGCACCGTCTTTTGCCTCCTTTACTGCACAGCAGCCTCAAACAGCAAAGTATGAACACCAAGCTTGATTACATTTTAGAACATAAAACTTTATGATGAGTTTGCATTTGTTTATATTCGTAATTTCTATACTTCTGAGGAAAAAGAACCTTAATGTACGTTTGTCGGTTATTGTCACATTTTTAATGACCACAGCCATGTTCCCATTCCACACATCACCATTCAGCTCCACTCATTTCTGAAATGCTTGTTTATGTCATTATTAAGTGGTTGTCACTGTAAAGGAGGATGTGGTCTGGCTTCAAGTCCACATTGGTCCAGCCCAACACCATATCTGTGCTTTCAACGGACCCTCACATTCCAGAATGGCATTACTTCCAGCTGTTGCATTTAGCTGTCATTAGAAACCACAATAAAAGTCATACCAGTCTGGACTTACTTTGTCCTCTATTCGTCTGTTTCTATTCACCTGTGTTCTTGATTTTGCCCATGTAATAGCAAGACTTGTTTTCATGCACCTTCCAAATTACTTTTCAAAGTTTTTATCAGATCATAGTGATCTGAACACAAAATTTGTACCAAAAGATAAAAGGTATCAACTTAATTTTATTTGGACAAAAATAAAACTCAAATTTGTTGTATGAGTTTATGTTCATATTCTTTGCATGGAGTTTTGGGAATGTCTGTAAATATTAATCACAGCACAGATGACTAATGTAGTTTCACATGGACCTCTGTAATTTACAAAAAAAATATTAACCAGTAATGGCATGAAAATATAGTTTTTATGATTAAAAATATTTAAAAAATGAAATTGCTATAGTAACCTTGTAATGGATAACCCATTACTCGATCATCACGAGAGTCGAAGCGACGCCCCTTATATACTGTATATCAAAATAATTTGTCTTAAACTCTGTCTGCTTATTTAGTACCAAAACCTCTAAGTGTAGATTATTCCATGTATGTGTGTGTTTGTTCACATGTATCAACACATACACAGCACTATGGCATTGTTTTTAATGTTTAAACCCAAAGAACAGTCAAAAACATTTTTAAATAACGATATTGATGAACCTGTAAACAATGCTGCTGTGATATTGTGAAATTACTTTATTTATTCATATTGATATGTGTATGTATTATTACTGTGCATTCTTTTTAACTTTATCACAATGTTTAGAGTGGTATACAATATATTTTAGATGTCATTATTAATATACAAATAAAGCACTCATACAGTAAAGTAATTTATTATATTATTATCAGTGGTTGGTGTATCACGTGTGAACATTACATGCAGTCATATCAATAATAGTTTTATCAAAGTACGTACTATTATCTAGTACTTCAGTTTCTTTAGATGATGTGTGACGGTATTTCATATTCAACTTTCATAATTTATTCATTTATTCTTATTAATTTACACTCTTTTTAACATTTGTGAACTTAGGAGGCCAATGTCACATAAATACAACACTAGATTAAAGACACAGTGTCATCAAAGTTGTCATTTATGGAATCATAAATCAGTCATTTAGCCTGTTTCAAAGTGACTGTACCACACATTAGAATTGTGGCTAATATTCATTGTACATGTACTGCAGCAGCAGTGCTCATACATTGAGTAAAGTATTTTTGGTGTATGTTTCGGAGCAAGACGCATCTCCAGTTTACTCTCCAGTTAAAAGAAGAGATTTGTTATGGACAGATAATCATCAAGGAGAAACAGACGCAGAGAAAGAGAAGTAGAGACTCAATACCTCTGGTAAAGTCCACAATAATGAGGTGGGATGTTTCATGGTTTTCACTCTTAGTGTTTTGAATTTGGCCTTTTTTTTGCAGTGTTAATCGTATTTATATCATATTTATTTTAATTTTTTAACAAACGTGTTAAACTCTGATAAATCAACACACAAAACACCCTTCAATACCAAACACCTTGTAGATGCCAAAACACACTGGTCCGTATGTGTGTATGTGTCTGTGTTTCTGTGCCTTACACCCTGTGGTTGGTGTTTATCAGACACTAGCAGCTCTGGGGTCATCTGGTTTCCTTCCCACGAAAAATGCCTATTCAAACAAATAACAAAACAAAAACAAAAAACGTTAACCAGAGTTTTCTGCACATCGCATTCTGGACTGACACATGTTATCTTGTGCAAAAACACCAATAAGCAAATAAGTTATAGATAATAATAACTTAAGATAATAAGTTATTATGAATTGATTTTGTTGTACCACTTTTTCATATTTATTTTCATATCAGTACTTTTTAAGAGCATTTAGGAACATCTGCATAAAATAAGCTTTAATCACAGTTCACACTTGATTTTTTTTTTAAATATTGCTTCCTACTGTACATCTATTGTCACATCTTTAATACCTAAAACAATAAGTCTGCATCATAAAGTTTGTGATAATGGTATGATTCTATATGTATCATGTATTATGCATATAAAGTAGCAGCAGTAGTAATAGTATGCACAGGCAATATGTCAGTTATGGACAGAAAGTCATCAAAGCCAGCAGGAAGAGAAGAAGAGAAGTATTTCTTCTTTTCTCATCTCAGCAGACGTTTTATTTATTCGTTTTTTTTTTAACAGTTTATGCTACATGTTAATTATTTTGTGTTATGTTTTATGTATGGTTTTAGATTTTCCAAAACGTGTGGACGTAGTTATTGTTTATACTTGGAATTCATATTGAATTAGAATTATTCGATTTGCCAGTTGTCCAAAGGCCATCTGTAATTTTTAATATATTTTATAGATTTTATAGAGGGAGACGAAATGTCTGTTTTTCCCCGCCTCTCAATTCCGTATTGAAGTCAGACTTTTTTTATGCAATTTTGACTTAAATGGCAGCGCTCTGAAAAAAAAAGTCAAAATGTTTTTTACTTAGAACTAATCTTCTTCCGTATCATTACATGGTAACTAAATTTCGTCCGGAATATAAAAATAATCGCTGATGAATATAGAATTATTTATTTTAATCGCCGCAATAATTGTAATCCGCCCCATAATCCCGCCTCTTTTCCCCCACAATGCACTGCGCTTTTCTTATTTAGGTTGTATGATCAACATGGCTGTCTCTGGCTGTATCTTCCACAGAGTCCTGACTCGACCCAGAGCTAAAGCAAGTCCTAGTCTGGTTTGCACATCCTCCTCCTCCTTCCGGTCGTGTCCACTACCATCTTTTCCATCGTCATGACTGTCTCTGTCTCTTTTTCCTCTCTTTCACATGCAGTTTAAGAATGTTTTCAGCAGTGTTTAGACTGCGACATTAGTGTATCTTCGCCTATGTGGAAAACCTCCGCAGGTTACCGAATTGGACGTAAGATTTTTTCTGAAGTCAAAGGTTCGGCTCACATTTGACGATGTTTATAAACGCCACTTTATTATGTCTTTATTTGTAGTCTGCGCCACCGGACGTCACAGAAGTGTAAGATACAGAACGTTGTAACGACCCAAAGGATGACGGTGCATCATAGTATTGGGACTGCAAGCACTGTTGTCAGGCTTTGTCAGTAACGTAGTAGTAAACAAGCAACAATAACACAACACAAGAGTGCATCAGATGATTAAAAGTCGTAAGTTATTGTAATGAAAGTGTAAAGGCTGTTTTACAGAGACAGGAAGGTGCCTTTATTGTCCAACTTATCTTTGGACAATTCATCTAAAAGCCCCAGAATAATCTTTTACAAGTTTTTATCACCTGGCGCTCCCTTAGTCTCAAACTATTAAAAATACTGCTACTCCACTGATATCAATTCCATGATTCCACTGTGACTGTAGTGTAGAGACGTTTCTTGCTGTCACAGTTTGTCATTTTTATATGTTCTCTCTTATTAGTCTACAAGTTACAATTTTTTTTGATGGGGACAGTTCATATCTGTGTTGTATGTCCAAGTTGAATATCCACAGTTGACCCATTTAAAGATTTTATCAGCAGAGTATAAACATAACAATGAAACCTGAAGACACAATGGCAAAGTATTTTCCATCTTCACTTTTTCTCTGGCTTTTTGTTTTCTTTGTCTTACAGGCATCATCGTCCTCTCTGGCCGTCTGCAGGGAAATCATCCATGTGGTAGATCTGCAGCGGTACACAAGAGACCAGGGATCCTCAGTCTACTTCCCCCAGGAAGTCCTACATGGTGAGACACTTTACAGGACAAAATAAAACACTAACTGGAAATAGTGGGACATGATGGACCGCAGAGGGACAGAGAAAATATCATAGACAGCATAAATCTGGACAGAATGAACGAGACAAAATTGACGAGACAAGAAAAGATGATCAGACAAAAACACGACAAATATAACAGTTTTGTAGTATTAAAGAAGTAAATTGAAATTGGACTTCATTTTTTAATCCATATAATTTTTTATACAACTGAAATAACGGTGTCTATAGGTGAGGACCTTTATGACGTGACGGTGACAGATGGAGACTGCAGGCTCAGGGTGACTCTGGATCCTGGTCTGAACCGGCTGGTGGAGCGGAATGTGCTCCGATCCGGAACCACACTAAGAAATGCCACTTTCTTCACCACCGTGGCTGCTAAGCTTCCACAATCCTCCAGAGTTGCTGAGAACACTGTCAGGTGACTGGCTGCACCGTTATTGTGCACTAAATGATTTGGAGGTTGAACAGATTATATATATACATGTATGTTCCACAGCTACAGACTGGTCAGTGTGGAGGTCAGTGTTGTGGATGAGGAAGACGAGGATGGATTGATAAAGCTTGGTGTGGACCCAGATTCTCTAGCCTGGTTTGGATCCTTGCAGCCACCAGGTGGGAGAGGATTTACCTCATCACATTCCACAAACGTCGCTCTGATTTGCTATTAATTGATTGATCTTGTAGGGCCTTTGATTCCTCTGAGAGCCAATAGGATCACCTTTCTCCCTTTATGGAACAACATCAACTACAGTGGGGCAGAGTGGACGGAGACTCTGCCCGAGGAGGAGGAGGAGGAGCATGAAGAGGAGGAAGGTAGGTAGGTAGGTTTTATATACAGTATACAGTATATTCATAATTCATCAAGCGAATGGAGTGAGTTCCACCGGGAACTTTTTTGTCCACTTCGCTTAATGTGTTTGTGTATGTTTTGTGTGAATGTTTGTTTGTTTGACAGTGCGGCGTCCTGCTGTGACAGTGTGTGAGCTGCGTGACTCCTTCCTGTGTGGTGGCCGTGGCGTCAACAGGAGGATGGTGTTTGTACGCATCATCAACAAGTCACACCTTATGTATTATGGGAGAACAGACCGGAACTGTGAATGTCCATATAAGGTCAGTGGATGCACACACACGCACACGCTCACACACACACACACACACACACACACACACACACACACACACACACACACACACACACACACACACACCCTCTCTCTCTCTCTCTCCAGGCGCTGTTGGAGGTGTGTGACAGGACAGGAAGTATGTGTGTGGTGTTGTGGAACACTGTGTGTGTCCACTGGTATTGCCGCATTAAGCCTGGTGACCTCATCAGCCTGAGTCACTACCGAGTCAAACAGTGCTACCAGGCTGAACATGATGACATAGGTGATGACATGACATATAGACACACACTAAATGGAAAAGTGAAGAGGATCAAAAATAAATGTGAAACTCCATAACTCCATACAATTCACGTTTGCTTGTTCTTTCTCGTCTGCCTCTCTCTCTCTGTCTCTCACATAGAACTCAGTGTCAACAGCAGGAATCCTACTTCTAGGATCTGCATTCTCCCAGAATCATCTGTTTCTCCAGAACATCTCCCACCTATACCAAAATACAGCTTGTACACCAGGTACGCACGCACACACACACACACACACACACACACACTCACTGCCTACCTACTCTAAATTCCTATCTACACAGCTCTGAACTCTCGGACCGTCCTCATGGGACAGTGTGTGACGTCATCGGCCTGTTGACATTCTCAGGGCGGACTGAGCGAATCAGGAGTAAGGGTAAGGGTTACCATGGAGGCAACTGGGATCTTACTATACACAGAGTAATAAAAAAGTAATCTAACTAACAAATATAATATATTTCCTTTTACTGTTAGATAGCAGAGGGGTGGAGCTTTTGGAGTATCGCTGGTTGCGATTGGAGGATGGGAGCAGCAGTCATCCAATCATGGTGAAGCTTTTCTGCACATCCCAACCAGAAACCCATTGCAAGCTCCACCCATGTGAGACACATGCACACGAGCACGCACACACACACACAGATACACACATGAGTGTGAGAATCAAAAATCTGTCCTGTGTAACTTCATATAATGCTCTCTCTCTTTCTCTCTCTTTCTTACTCAATCACTCATTTATTGTCGCTCTCTTTGCCTCTATCAGTGTCAGTAGTTGTCTGTACCAGGTTGAAGTTGATCAAGTCTGCCAGTCAGACAGACAGCTGCTTCTACCTGACAAATACCACATACACACAGGTGTACTGCACAGGTAACATACACATATTTTTTAACTTTGAGTCCCTTGTGGATAACAGTGGAATGACACAACTGGGTTTTCGCCTCATTGATTTGTACTTTGAAGCATTTATTTTCATTCAAGGATTAAAGCCTTAATCTAGCAGTTCCTTGCACCTTGTTTACCACAATAGCTTATGCCCTACTTAGTAATTTTATTTATTTATTTTCTTACTGTCCCATTTGTCCCAGGTCCATGCTTTCCCATCTTTTCAGTCACTGGTTAATGAATTTACTTCCTTGCCCTTCATTGGTTGATTGGCAGGTCTTGGCCACCACTCAAGGATGCCCTACCGTAAGCTCCGTCCAGTTAAGCATTTCCTAGAGTGGCTAATGTGCCAGGATGATGAGCAGGTCCTGAGCAGGGCTCTGGTAGGAGGATTCTTCATCTTCCCACCGCCTCCCATGTCCTTGGAAACGTACATGAGAGACAGGAAAGGTTGTCTCATCATTTCAAAAAGAGTGACCTTACCATTAAAGTATCTAACACTACATATCTTTATTGGATTATATTATATTTGGATAAAAGTGTCTGCTAAATGCAAATTGTAATTGTAATCTATATATACATATATACAGGTAGATATACAGTATAAATATACACATATATATATAAATTGGTGTGTGTGTTTTTTTACAGGGGACCCAGGTTTGCTGCAAGGAGCAGAGCTTCAGAGGGAACTTCAGCAACTGTGCTACAGGGAGCGACGCACTTTCTGTATCCAAGCAACCATTACTATGGTTACCTACTGCCGCAAAGGAGAGGTAACTATCACATGCGCATGACATGTACAGTATATACTGTATTATATATATATATATACTGTATATACATATATATTAGGAGTGTAACGATTAATCCATTGCATCAATGCATCGATTTAACGTCCAATGTTCCAACTACGATATGTAAACAGAAACTCAGACCTTAAGTGTGACTCGCAAAGAATCGATTGCATCGATATTATGAAATTGTGGCATGCATTTAACGTGACAAATTGGGAATATAAAATTTACAGTCTATGTGTTACAGAACAAACATGTTGCAGTAAGTTTATATAAGCAGCCATATATACATACAGAAGCTCGGTAATGTTCACCTGTTGCACGGAGATGAGCTGTTCTACAGACTTATTGTGAACGGAAGGAATGATTCCCTGGACCGTTCTTTGTGACAGTGGAGTTGTAAGAGTCTGTTGGAGAAGCAACAGTGTGTCATGGAGGGGATGGGAGGGATTATGCATGATGGAGTGCAGTTTGTGCCCTCACTGACTCAAACGCCTCCAGGTTCTGGCCTACAATGGTCCCGGTTATGTATTAGTTTGTTGATCCTGTTGGCACTGATGCTGATTCCCCACCAAACCACAGCACTGTAGACAGCACTCTCTACCACAGACTAGTAGAAGATCTCCAGCAACTTGCTACACACATTGAAAGATCTTGGCTTCCTCAGAAAATACAGTCTGCTTATCCCTTTCTTGTACACAGCGTTGGCGCTGGTACTCCAGTCCAGTCTGTCTTTAAGTTGACACCCAAGTACTTGTACTACTCCACAACTCCAATCTCCTCATCCATCTTGACGATGGGCTCAGTTGCAGTTTTCTTCCTCAGGAAGTGGACTACCATCTCATTGGTTTTGTCCACATTTAGGAGCAAGTGATTCCTGCTACTCCAGTCCACAAAGTTTGCCACCAGTTCCCTGTACTCTGAGTCCTGTCCCTCGCTAATAAACCCCACCACTGCAGAGTCATCAAAGAATTTCTGCAGATGGCATGATTCTGGGTTGTACTGGAAATCTGAGGTGTATAGAGTGAAAGGAAAGGAGACAGGACCGTCCACTGTGGCGCCCCTGAACAAACTGGGGCCTGTCTGACATATAGTCAGAGATCCAGGAGACAGTAGACCCGACGACATCATATATATATATATATATATATAAGTATATATATGTCTGAGAAATTCCTCTCTTAAAAATGAAGTTCTTTGTTTCAGGAGGATCAGAGACTCTTTTGGATGGACAGAGCATCGTCCTTCTCTCCCTCTTTCTCGTCCCCCTCCTATCGCCGCTCTTATTCTTCCTCTTCCTCCCCCCTCCCTCTGCCCTCCACCCCTCATTCTCCTTTCTCCTCTGCCTCCTTTTCCACCATTTCATCCTCTCCCATGTCAGCTGTTAGTCATCTGACACCCCGCACTTTGGACCGGAAAGCAGGGTGAGATGCACATACACGGACATGCATATAGAGAGAGGGGGGGGGGGCGCAGAGAGAAGAAAGCAAGTGTTGAGTTCCACACAGATCATTTTTTGGTCCTCTCTGCCTTTCCACTTTGTGTGTGTGTGTGTGTGTAGCACCAAAGTTTTATCATGCTGCTACGACTACTATGTCTTCTTTATTGATGGTTGGCAAACCAGCTTATAGGTGCATTACCTAAATTGATGTTGTACAACTGTATGGCTGTGAACTAACTACTCTTCAAACCCCAACGCAGTTGCTCTATTTACGTTTCATCACTTTCTAATGTAGTAGTTAACTCCCAGATACTTCACAACTGATTTCACTATTATTGTAATCCTTTAATTCTACTGTCTGTGTCAAATAGTTTCTATATCCTACATCCATCATGAATAGCACAAAGTAATTCAGTTAAACAGCCTGTCTATCTTCCTTTATCTTATGGCACTCTGCCATCTCCTATGTCGACTCATAGTTTATTCTTGTTGACTGCCAAAGTTTGGTGCTGGTTACACAATGCACACTGTTCCAAATTGGACACACACCTCTTGTCCTGTCACACTCTTCCAACAGTGGCTGGCATGTATGTAGTGCCACAGGAATCCTTTAATGTGTGTGTGTGTGTGTGTGCGCGTGTGTGTGGACAGGTCATCTAAGAGGAAACAGCCTCTGCAGGTAGAAACTCCAAGAAAAAGGTAAGGGAAGGTTAATCAAAAGTGTGTGGTGAATATTTAGCACCAGCTGTTAATTGGTACAACCTCTTGTAATGTCTGTTATTGTCTGTCTTTGTCTAGACAACCGTTGGTTACATTAACACCAAAGCCGAAAAACAAGACAGGTAAGTGTGTGTGTCTAAAGGTGGCTGAAAACCTTAGCTGCAATGATCTTTAGAGATTTGTAAATATATACTCAACACATGTGACAGATGTGTACGTACAGACACTATTGATAGTGCAATTAAAGCTTTCACAGTATTTAGTGACGCACTGTCACTGCCATGAAATGATGTAATGTAGTTACAACCACATCAGAGGAGGAGGCATACAAGCCATAACCATCCATCCATTCATCCATCCATCTAGCTAGCTAGATATTGCATATCACATAACACGGTCTCTCTGTCTTCAGTCATTCTGTTTGACGCCTCCATGGAGTTTCTACAAACAAATGATGACGAAGTGGAAGAAAGCAGTGATGAAGACACCTCATCATTGGTCACTGCCCCCTCTATCCCTGCCTCCCTTACTTGCGCACCAGAGACACTGCCGATGCGCTACAGCTACGCCCACAGGGAGGAGCAGGCTGTTGCTGTGGCGATGGGAGGAAAGGTGACGGAAGGGACGTTTGACTCTGCTGTACAGAGCTATTATACACTGAGACTGAGAGGTATGCACACAGGAGAATATCAGAGAACCTTTCTGACCTGCAGTCCCCAAAAAGTATACATATTCTTAACTAGGGCTTATGGTTAGGGATAGGATGAGGTTGCCTGAACGTACAACTAGATGCAAACAGGCAATGATAGCTAATGCTGAATTGCAGGCTACAACGCATCATCTGTCAACACTGAGCAGAGAAAAACAATAAAACTAAACAAGAACCGAGCCCATTTTATGCTGTAATTTTATTGGTCGGCCAGTAGACATGCGTCAATCAGCCATCATATTGGGACGCTCCTCCTAAATTTCTGTCAAAAATGTATCAAAGGTAGCCTGGGATAAATTTCTGACATGTAGTGTCAGAAATGTATTCTTGGTTGCAAGACCAGGACAACTGCCATCTATGAGCCCCTCCCACTTGACAATGTCAGACCACCGTTTTTGAGCCACGACCAAAGGTTGCCATGTTTAGTCGTGTTTTGTCTGGGACAGCCCAAAATCGCACAGTGTATACTGTGCTTAACATTGTGAACTGATAAGTCAGCAGGGCTAAATAGAATGTGACTTGTATCTGTGAATGAAGATTGGCAGAACTGCCAACAGGTGTTCAAGTTGAAATTGGCTACAAGTGTGTGATGGAGCTCACGTGATGGAGACACTTTTCAGTTCTGACACAAAACCAAGAAAGAACAACATTTTAGTGTTAAATGCAGGTTGGAAATGTTTGAGATGCTTGTAGACACAAGCATGCACACCTTGCCCTACAATTGTTGATCAACCTTAAATACTTAATTCTCTCTCTTAAGCTCTTTCAGATAATGTGATGGTAGATGCCCTCTTCCTCCCTCACTCATCCTCTTCCTCACTCTATCCTGCACCCCTCCGTCACTCCAACTGCTGGAGCTCCATCTTGTGTCATGGAGCCTTCTCTTCAGACATCCCCCCCCCTTCATCTGGTTAGTGGACACAGATACACAAAGTACTGATGATGACGATAGACAGTGTTGTAAAGTAACAAAATAAGAATATTTCACTATATTAATTTAGTATGTTTTTGAAGACTTCACTGTAGTGGAGTATTAATACTTTTGCATATTATTACTTTCACTTTATTATATAACTGAAGGAAAATCAATACTCTTACTTCACTTCTTTTGTCAAAACAGATTGGTGACTCATGACAAAATCTGTTCTAAAAGTGGTCATGTTTTCAATATTCAGACTGGGAGATAGAAATAACACTGAAAAAAACAGATTTTTATTGTAATTGTGATGATGTTAAAAATTACAATAACTATTAGCCACTCACTAATGCTGTGAGGAAAAGACATTCTTTTACTTTTAATTTCAATACCAAGTACAGTTACCAAAAAAATACGTCTGATACTGAAGTAAAATTAATTTCAGCAGCTAAATGACTTTTTTTTTTTTTTTTTAACTTTATTTTTATGAAGTTTCACAATATATATGGAAAAAAGGGAAAGAAAAAATAAATAAAAAAATAAATAAAAAAGAACATTAACAAACGGCACAGATGGAAAATAAAAAGCACAGGGGGAAAATGGATCAATATAATGTGTACATTCCAAGAGATAGAGCTAAGTCTACGTCTCAAAGACGTTGCAGTCTTTTCAGTTTTGTTTGGCCACAATCTGTCATTCGTATTATAGAGCATTAAGTACTCAAAACCAAGACAACAAAACACAATCATTCACAATAATAAATGCTAACTGTGACCTGCTATGGTGAGGAACCATATTCCAGATGAACTGTCCATTTCCTCCAGTATGTAGAAAATTTATCCATGCACAAGTTCAAGGAAAAAGTCAGTCTTTCCATGTCATATATTTCTTTCACAATTGCAATCCACTCCTCTTTTGATGGGGATTCTTTTGATAGCCATCTCCTCGTAATAGCTTTTTTACTGGCTACCGACATTATTTTAATCAAGTATTTATCAGTAACATTGATTGTGGGGGAGATATTACCAAGATAAATTGTACAAAAATCGTGTTCAATCACAAAGCCTATAACTGATTTAATTTTCTCCACTACATCCCGCCAGTAAGGTTGTATAATCGGGCAGTCCCAAAAGACGTGGAAATGGTCCGCCTGGGCATTTCCACATTCTCTCCAGCACCTTCCATAACTTGGGTGACCTTTATGACGTTGTTTAATTTTGGGAGTGATAAAAAAACGAATCATGTTCTTCCATGAAAATTCCCTCCAATAACCAGAACTGGAGGTGCTCATTTGAGTTTTGCAGATGTTTAGCCAATCATCTTCTGAAATGGTTATTTTAGCTTCTTTTTCCCAGGTGGATTTAACATAGTGAGTGGAATAATCATTGAGAGACTGTAAGCAGGAGTAGATTCGGGAAATCAATTTCTGGTTTAACTTAGATTTGTATGCATCAATCATGATGTTCACTAAGTCGGAAGTACCTTCCTCTGTTGTTTT
>OMNV01025940.1:0-17500 GCA_900303265.1 Brotula barbata
GGTAGCATTGTGTCAGCCAGGATCTCAGCAGACGTGGGATTCAGTCATGGTCTCAATAAAACATTCCACCAGTACCGCAGCCAGTGAAGTATTTACAGTCAAATAGGAGCTGCACCAAATGGACGTTTCATAACACGGCGATACAGCTGTGGTCCACAAATGACAGAACGATACATGAGAACATTAGAACAATACATTCAGTCTGAAATAAAAAGAGAATGAGAGGATGGTGTGACTGAACTTTCCATACAACAACATGGATGAGCTTTTCACTTTCTACACGGTGAACGAATGAATAGCATTACCATGTTATCACCGCCAAAGGATACCAACCAGAGGTCTAAAGATGGGACAAAAACTCCCATAATTCCATGTGACATTCAACTGTCGCAGCAAGGTGATGGCAATGGTTGCCCATGCCCAATAAATCAATGTGATCACAATAGATACGCCTATCGTTAATCTCTATTGCTGTTGTGGTGCACATGGTTTGAAGAAAGTGAAAGGATCAACAGACAACTAAACTAAAGTGTAACTTTGAGGCCCATGTGTCAATTTGAAATGGCTTCGGCACACATAATCGCTTTCTTCCCACGCCTTGATGCCTTCATCTGAAACTTAAACTTTGCAGATAGGACTTTTGTCTACAGTTTTCTTGCTTTTCCTTGTTTTTCTTGTCATTGTATTTTATGTTGTTTACGTGTCTTATCCAAACTGGGTTCCCCTAGCTGGAATAGCCTTCAGAACACATCCCACGTCACTAAAAGTCAACGACATGCAACACAGGACCGCCAGCATCATTTTCCCGGGAATGCCACACTAGACACAGTGTATGAAAAATCTTAAATGGAGATGTGTGTGAAAACTAAAAGTCAGTCTTCTACCACAAAAACACCAAAATTGCCAGTGAATTTGGATTTCTTACAACAAGAAAAACGTGTAGACCCAAATACATCAACCTGAGACATTAGAAGGGATAATAATTGACTATTATTCACAATTATGGATTTTCTGGTAAAAAAATTAAACAAATAAAATCTATCCATTTCACCACATAATCTCCCTTCAAATAGAGTTCTACTACAATAAGTGCATCATGAATTTTCTATAGTCCTATTTCAGTGAAGTTTAATAAATAAAGTAGGCCTACATCAAAACTATTTTATTAAATCGTGGTCCAAATCAAAGAATTCCGGTACATCAATTTCTTAACATAACTGTAATCCAATCTAATCTGTCCCATACTCTCAACACAAAGGAACGACAATAATCTGGGACATATTATGGAATGATATTAAACCAAAATGATCTTACTAAATTCCTATGAATCGACATATACGTACAGTAGATACCACTATAACGTCGCCCTACTCACCAAACTAATTTCATTTCGTGAGAAACCGGCACATTTCTTGCGTGTTTATGTAAATTACCGAACACAACTGATTAGAAGAAGCTGTCTTACCTTTGCTTTGCTTTGGCCCGCTGTCCCTTTATTCTCCTTTCTTTACTTCCTCTCACCTGTTCAAAGTTCCCCATCCAACTGAGAGTGGAGTCGTGCGGCAAACGGCAGCAGAGCGGTGTCGAAACTCTTACCTGCGTGGAAACGACACGCCCAGCTCACCCTTTGAGGCCATCGTGGTCACCTTCCCAGGAAGAGCGCCGGCATTAAGAGTGGCAGTTAAAGGTCTCTGTTTTTCTGTCCAACTATCGCCAACTGATTATGTCATTAATCCAACTGGATTTATAGACTTCGTCCAGCGTGGGGGTCAACTTCTGTTCGGACTGATAGGAAAATCTATTGTTTACTTTCTGGGACGGTTCAATGATTGTTGAAGGAAAATACACAAATAAACATCAACATTTCCTTTAAGTAATAAACCACTGCCTTACATTTCTACAGAAGACAGATAGAGGTAACAATAAAAGTAGGAATGCTGATTAAATACTATCCATATAAAACTAAGAACAATATTATGTCATATACTTTGGTTAAACGTTAGACTTTCTTACTCTGCACGACACTCAAGATCTGTAACTTGTAACTTTGGCGTTCTTACTGCCCCCTGGTGGTATCACATGTAATTAAATGTCAAGAGAGAATCAACTTCAATGTGTGGAAATCGTGGTATTAAGACAATGTATTCACAATTAATGTGGTTTATTAAATTCATTAGTTATACAAACAAATTAGTTCAAGTTTTATTGTCTTTCTTTTTGCTGAAAATACATCAGAGCTCACGTTTTTACATGATTTTTCTAAGATGTAGTGACGTGTAGATACGGAGAGGTTCTAAAAATATATGCATGCAGAGAATTTGTTGCTCGTCTCACAAACCACCAATGATGTTTAAATTCATTACTGCTCCACAGTGTTTACATTTCCTATATATAATGAGGGTCTTTATTTTTATATACAACATTAACTTCTTCTGTTTAATCTCACAGGATTTGTTGCATATCCTCAGCTCATATTCTGTAAAAATCTACAGCATGAGACTTAATTCTGACTCAACACCTTTTCTGAAAAATCCACTATGTACTTTGCAAAGGCATGCAGTTTTAAACTTATTATCTAAGTAGGTTGAAAGGTCCTAGCCACTGAAAGTAATAATGCATTACAAAAGGTACAGAAACGTACTTACAAATAGCTGTACACCAGTCCTTGTACAAAGCTGGAAAAACCTGTATTTCAGTTTCAGAAAACATCCATAGGGGAAACATCCGACTGCATTTTGCACGCTTTCCAATTAAATCTGTAATGTTGAGGCGCATAAGGCCACAGTCATTTTTCACAATATGAACTATACTTCCCCTTTTACTGCAATAAACAAAATCTAGGTTAAGGGAAGCTAAGACAAAAGGCAGGGAGCCACAAATGATGAAGCTCAAACTGCCACTGAGCTGTGGCTCCCCTTAAGATAAGCGTACAGCTTAGTTACTGTTTATACAAAACTACAAGGTAAGAGATAAGTGCACATGATCACAGTATCAATGGCAATCTGATATCAAAGAATAAATGTTGGTTTTACTGGCATTTATTGACTTCTTGATCATCTAATCCTCCATGTCAGAAGGTTTCACCAGCTGTCCATGCCTACACAAAGTGAACCAGCTTGTTGAAGTTAGTTATGCATAAGTGAAAGGAACTGAAAGCTGGGAAGTAACTAACTAATTTAGTTTTAATGACAATAAGGTAGCCATGGTAACATCTGTATGTTTTCCCAGGTCTAGTTCCTACACTAATATTAGTACAGCTAAAGCATGACTCAATGTACACCTGAAAATAAATAAAGGGAGGGAAACAATTTTCAGGGAGTTGTAAACAGTTTGGTGATAAATTCACAGGCTATGGAAGGTATTTGTAATCAATGTTTTAGATATCCAAGCTAAATAACAACTGATAGCACAAACATAACTGATCTTAGATAAGTATGTTGTGAATAAGATAAGTGAAATTTACATCTGCCACAAAACACAGATGCATTTTGACAGAAAATATGGTGCGCAAAAGTTACTTGCCACATACTGCAAGTATTAAGTTTATCATTTTTAAAATGCAGTGGAAGTGTATTTGCTGATTTTTTTAAATAATGTCACACTTTGTACTCAACAATCAATTGTCTGAATATGAAAAGAAATGGCAAAAAAATCACATTGGTGTGTGAACAGAGTGCTTGTATTGGCCCTATATGGCCATTCAAATCATAAAAGCTTAATAAAATAATATGCTGTCATGGAATGCATGTTAGCCATACATCAGACTGTATTGTCATGTACATAATCAATAGCAACATACATTGTTCATTATGCGTTTTCTGTACATTTTCTCTCTGACAAACTAAAGGTATGTATGTGGAATAAGAGAACATTCAGCAGACTTTATTGGAAATGGAGAACCAGACAATGACAATCAGCTGAATAAACTATGAGGGAACTTCCTAGTTCCTTTATAGTTTAGGAAGTTTGGGTAACATACTATAATACACTAAAAACTGAATGGTGGATAAGTAACACAAAGTAAGAAAGATGTAATCACTCATTCTGAATAAAATATTACAAACCTGTGACATACCCTACAGAAAATGGGCCGTCCCATATTCCTAATCAGTATTTAAGTTTCAAAATATGTAAGGTTGGGCTCAAATATAGTACATTTGTTATAAATTGGTGCCAACTATTTAGACGCAGTTGAGCCAAAAACTGCTTGATGGCTTACATTTTGTTTCCGTAGCTTTACAAATGTTTATGACATTTTATCAGTTTAGCATTATTATCAGAGCTTCCGATAGATGACTAATATTATCTTACTACTAAGTATAAGTCTTACATGATTTCGAGTTTATTGTTTGCAAAATTTATCATGTGCATAATTTGCAGTTGTGATAGTTAAGATGTAAAAGCTTATTGCGCACTGACTGGTATTTGAGATAATTTTAAAAAGATATTTGAATGTGCTCAAAATTTACACGGTGAAATCAAATTGAAATTGCATATCAAGTCAATTAAAAATCACTATGTTCACAATATAATTTCTGTTCAAAGCATGTAAATTTTCAGGCAAGCATTCCATAAAGTAGGATTGATAACAGCTAAATGAGTAAATTATTTTGCAATATCCAGGTGACTGATCCGTGAAATAAAATTTGAATATTAGGTAGGAACAAGATTCAGTCATGCATTTAAAAATAATTTTGGAAGCTATTGCGTATATACTTCTTGAAGGTATGGCACCAAGGTGCTAATTCAGCTTTGTGGAATTTGTGGAATCCCCATGTGACATATTCTAAAACATTACAAATAATGTTTGAGACATTTTAAAACACTGAAATAATGCATGTGCAAAACT
The DNA here is from genome assembly GCA_900303265.1 of Brotula barbata. Taxonomy (NCBI): domain Eukaryota; kingdom Metazoa; phylum Chordata; class Actinopteri; order Ophidiiformes; family Ophidiidae; genus Brotula; species Brotula barbata. The sequence continues at coordinate 4,850 of OMNV01025940.1, forward strand.
GCCAAGGGATTACTCCACAACTGTAGACAATACATAAATAAGAAGTGATGTATACAGAAATGATTGTGCTACCTAACGTATAAGAAAGTAACACAGCATAATTTTGTGATTTTAACAAACAAACAAATCCTAAATACAACTCAAATTGTTGTACCATCTATGTGATACTAAAAAGGATACCAAATTCGATTTCTTGTTTTTCGCTTATCTTTATCACTGGCCTCTATATATCCCACTATATATACTTTACACAATTAATTCTTGTCCATCTAACCAGGATGTCGACTTCTTCGCTGACCATTGTGCCACTGAAATGTTACACGACGCAGCAGCTGAGCCCTGAGTGCTCTTTACTGTTCCTCCAGCCAGGATGGCTTATCTGAGCCTGGGGGCTTTAATTTTACATTGAACTGTATAAGAGTTTGTTCCAACTGCTGCTGGTTGCCAGCAAAATAAGCTGAAATTGCATTGTGGAAGAGAAGCAACTGCTTGTGCATCACCTTCACCTGGAAGACAAAAAATGACAATAAACAGTGAAGGTGTGAAAGGCATGGTGTGTTATGTATACTGTCATTTTAATACATATTGATAATGATGATAATTATCATTTGTATCTTATACATTCTAAAGCAAAGCAGTACTGAATCAATTTTTCCAAAATTACATGACTTTCAGGTGATTTATATGCTAACTAGGTCATTAATATTGTTTTTGGATGTATTTTTGTTGTAAGTTGTGACTTTCTGGGGAAATATGGCGCTGGCTTGCAAAGTATATAGACCTTTGAATGGAGCCTTATGGATCCCTGTACTAACCATGTTGACCTCTACCTCTAAAAACTACTCTACACAGAGTTGTGTTTTACTTAACATGCTCTATTGAATTTGTTTTTCTTTTCCTAATATTTTGGTGTGAAGTGACCAGTGATGAAAATAACAAAATTGTAAGTAGAAAGGGTATCAGTAGACGTTTTCGCTCTCTTTTCAGTGATTGTTCAATACAAACCTTGTTTTCCTCCAGGAATTTGAGTTTGATGGTCACATCACTGCGCAGGCGTTCATATTTGTCTCTGTGGATCTGGTAGTCGTGCTGGGCCATATCAATGCGAACCATGGCAGCAGCATCTCTCGGGCCCAAACTGAGTTCCTCAAGGTCAGAGCGGTAAGCATCAAACTCTAGTCTGCACGTAAAAAGAGTACAGGCTGTCAATCACAAGGTGACATTTTACAGCGAATCACATCAAAGAGATTACAATCTTTCTCTGTAAGTCTTTCTCACCTTGCGTTCTCATAGTGTTTAATGGTCATCAGAGTATCCTCCATAGTTTTATTGACCAGAGTGTTCACACTGGACACAAAGAAGTTGATGGCACCAAGCAGAGCCTCTCCATTCTTGCACAACAGCTTTTGCGTCTCTGCATTATATCCAAACTCATCCTGCAAGGAAAGACTGTGATTTTTCCTGATAACTGCATGCCTAAGTCATGTCAAAGCTTGAGAAATAATACTCTACCTGCAACTCTGGCGATTTCTGGCTCAGGTCAGTGAAAGTGTCCCCTAGAGCCTGCTGCGTCTGCACCATGCAGTGAAAATGGTCGGTGAGTGCCGTGGCCAATCTTAGGATGTTCTCATATTTGTTCTTGGTGTCTCTTAACACGTCAATCTGAGCTTCCAGTTCCAGGTCTACTGTGCGTGATCCTCTGCCAAAACGCTCTGAGAACATCTGCTTGGTGCACTGTAAAGGGACGGATATGGACAATGAGGTTACAGTAACTTCAGCGTAAAGCAATAACAACGAGCTTCCAATGATAGCCCATGACTTAATTGTTAATAAAATGTAAAATGCAAATGGGAAATTATTATAATGATCTTAAGTTTTCACATGCATCTCCCCATACGATTTTTCCTAAAATGTGTTTGACCTAACTTTGGCTGTTAAATGATACGGGCAGTCCTATGTGAAGTGTTACGAGGGCTATGAGGGCCAGTTTGAGTAAACAAACATGATTAGACAAAGGCATAAGAGACAAGGAAAAGGGAGAAAACTGTGGAAACCAAACAGGTATTGTGCCAAAATTCAACTCCCAAACAGACTGACCCCCCCTCACATGAACGTGCCTCTCACAGTTCTTCTTGGTTTCCATTTGTTAAGATTTTATTTTTTTTTGCACGGCAACAGTGCCAAAGATTAAGGATGCATGCTCCTGACGTTATCACACTGATTTATGTGGGAATGTCAACAGCTGCAGTTGACATGAAATTATGGGCTTGGTTGTGAGCCAACCACTTGTTATGACCTCCTTTTACGGTTCTACTGTATGTATGTTGAGAGGGGAAAAAACCCACAAAACTAAGGATCATCACATTAAGGTTAGGAAAAAAAACATTTAAATGATTTAAGGTTGCTGAAAAATGTATGTGAGTTTGTTTAGAGGTTATGTTTGTCACAGAAAATATCTTTTTTAAAAAGTGATATGTGATAGAAATAAGAGTAATAATAATTAATAATAGCAATAATATCAACAACCTTGGTGTCCTAACAAAGGCTACCCAACACTGATCCATAAACAGTTTACAGTACCTTGTATGTGTTGATCCCCCACTTTTTTACACTATCCAATTTCTCCACTGCCACACCACGAGTAATTTCCTCAGTTGAATTACTAGGGGAGCGGTTTGAGGATCCTTAAACAAAACATCAAGGTAAAACAATCAAATTCACGTTTCACAGCACCAGGTTTAAAGTCTGATTTGAACACAAGGGCTTCAAGTTTTATGAGAACGAGTGAACAGAATGAGGAAATGGAGATGAACTTGATGATACCTGGATGATTGTCTGTGTGTTTGATGATTTGGCTGGCTGTACACTGGCTGTTAGGCATGTTAAGCCCCCTGGATTTCATGCGGATGTCTGAAATGGGCATGGTGATGACAATATGAAAATGAGAGGAGAAAGTATTGGTGAAATATGTGTGAAAAAGCTATAGAAATGCAACTGAATACCAATGCAGGTAAACCAAAAGGAAAATGTTAGATTTTATGAGGCGGTAAATATGTAGTTGGTGTTAAATTGCAATCCATCAATCCACCATGCAGGTTTGACATGCAGAAAGAGATAAAGAAAAGAAAATGGAGGTCATGATATGGAACAGAAGTATTGAACAATAACAGCGTAGTCATATCAAACTGCATTTTACAGTACCAAAATGACATTATTAGTAGAGACATTCAGGAGTACAGCATTCCAGGTGACAGACGGCCCTGTAATGTTAGGTTAGTGCATCCTGTATAGCTAAAACTGCCAAAACACTTCTTGTTGCAGAAGAAATTTCTTTGTGAATGGAGCAAATATACAAGCAGGGTTGAAGACACATCCCTTGGGTCAAGCAATAGTTAAACCTTATCATAAAAGCCAGGAAACTGGGATAACAAACCAACATACAGGTTAACTGTAAAACAATGAACTTAAAAAGTATAAAAAGGGGTTGTCAGAATACACAGCAACCTGGTCCAAGTGCAGGGGATCGTCTTCTGTCCAGATACTCAGGGTTGAAGTGAATTGCAGGTCCTATGGGATATGGATGTTTGTGATTATGGACCATGTGCTTAGACGTCAGCCGCCCGCTACAGTGTGACATAATTATTATACAGAGGATAATTCCCTGAACACAGCAGGAGACATAGTGACGACTCTAACTATGGTTTCTTAACAGCAGAATGAAGTAATTAACGACTTATCAACCTCATTTGGTGACAACATTGAAACACCATTGACAGGCCTCTGGCCCAGCTCACAGTGGTCTGTCATGTATAATAGGCAAAGACATAGACAGTCTGGAGGGGATAGTGAGTGTTGGCGCCTGGTTAAGTGAATCCAGACTCATCTGTACTCCTCCAACCTGCACATAGGCTTTATCACTTAGAACGATGGTACAAGATGAATCTTATAAAATGCAGATTCAATTGTATAGTATCTTCTAAAAACATATGCATACTGTTATGAAAAGAACACCGCAGGAGGGGTAGAGGGATACAGTCAGGTTTGCTAGCAGTACCTTTAATGGTGCTGGTTGGAATGATACCACCTGCCGGTCCTCCATAACCTCCAGAGACAATGCTGGTTTCATTCAGGTTGGGCCCAGACACCATGACTTGCTGCAAATCCTGATGCAATAAAGACAAAACACAATTTAGAATTTTGATTATAACGTCATTGTTGTATGTTATTTCATCTGTTATTTTATGCCAAATATGCCATCATCTACTATGTGTAAACACTCCATGTATACACCAATAATTACACATTTGCAGTTGTGTTACCCTAACTATCAATTTTTAAAAAATCATTAGTTTAAATTGTTGAGCGATTTTAGAAAAAGCATATTTTTCAGGTCTTTTATGTGGAAATTAGGTCACTGAGATTATTATTTTTACTTTTTTAGGGGGTGGGGTATTTAAAGTTAGACTGTAGTTGGCATTATCTTCAGAATGTTGCAAACTTACAAAAAAATAAAGATCAGTGTGTTGGGGAGCTTCTTCTTTTTGTATGTGAACTACCCTCTGGTCTCTGCCCATTTATCTACACTACATTGACCAGAGTTGCATGGGCTGATGCAAAACAATAACAAAATATCATCAGATATGGAATAAAAAAAAGCCATTCTCACCTGCTCCAGGCTGTCATCCTCTGGCAGGGTCCCTGTGTCTCCATTACTGTTAATAGGAATCTCCATAGTAGCAGCCTTGCTCATAATACTGTCTGCCATACTGAAATCTCTGCAAGACACACTGACACGTAACACATTGTAAGCAATTAGATAAAATGGATGTCATATATTTTTCCGAGCCATACAGAGACCAGTGCTTTCTTACATGATGCTAAGCTGTCTTGCTAGTAGCAGCGGTTGCTGATGTGGCTGGCTAGTGTGTAATAGCCTTCTTGACAGCTAGCTTCTTAGCCACCTTAGCCAAGTGTCCAGTCGCCCGGTGAAGAAACAAGCCGTTGTTCACACCGACAACACTCGTGAAATTTCAAAGAATGTAAACGGACAAGCACTGTGTTTTTTAATTCATCTCACCCACACCCAAACCCATGGCTACTCATATTAAGGCGTTATCCGTTTGCTCCAAATCCAACCAGAAAATCCCTGCATCCAAACCATCAAACCAGCGAACGACTCTAGTCACATCACTTCAAAATAAAAAAATCATGTTATTTTAAAGCCAGTGCAAGACGGAAAACAGTGACAAACTGAATAGCAAATCATTCACGTGGATTAAAAGCGATCATACGTAATGACATATTTGTGTTTGTGGAATGTGCGAAAGCTTGGTGAGGCATACAGTTAAATAATGCCCTTATTTTGAAATATAATACCTTTAATGTAGCTCCCATCGTCAAGCCTCCACCCCCGCTCCATCTTCCACGTCGTACAGTGCTGACGTATGTTATCCAGAAATTGTAGTACCCTTTATAGCCTGAGGGTGTCAGTAAAATACCACTAAGCAATTCGAGAAAACCTGACTGAAGCTTTTTAGCCACAGTCAACTATAAGGGGCCCGGGTTCTCCAAATATTGTTCAAAATAATCAATTTAGGTAAAATTGTACTCAGATTTATTGCAATGTCTTCCTGAAATCAAACTGTATAAATGCATCCGCTCATTTTCAGTTGTGAAGGGCCTTATGACTGACCAAACCAAAGCAAACTGACCACACTTCTAATTATTTGCCTCATTTGTTTCAATCAGGGGTGCAAAGGAATTGCACATGGCTTCTAAATGTACAACTTCCTCTGTGAGCACTCCAGTTCTTAAGAGAATCCTTCACACACAGTGTTTTACAATTGCAAAATGGCTTGTTAGATTTTCTTTGACATATTTTCCCTACTATAAATCCAGGTACAGAAACATTTTTACTCTATGGCCTCTATTCATAGGCTTCTACATATGCATGAAAATACTTGCTGTATTCCCCTGATCAAAGAAATGTAAATACCAAACATGTCATGTCAAAGTAGAGTTGGATGACATCTCTAGATCGATGATTTGCGTTTGATCCTACTATGATGCCTTCTATGGTGATTTGATCTGCCCTCAGAATTAGCATAGATGATTTCAACCTTATGTTGGAAAATACATCCTTATACAGAAACAAATCAAGTAAAATTAATGTCTAGCCTTAAAGATGTCACCAATCATGCAAAAGTAATCTCCTTGTGTATAAATCGTTTCTTGATATCACTTAGTGTAAGAGTCATTGAGGTCACATATAAGTAGCTACTCTATGTGACAATTAAATTTATATAATATCACCAGCATTGCATATGGATATGTCTACACATATTGATACCAAGTTCCCATGCCCTCTTCATATTAAGATGGTTAAATGTCAAATAGAACAGACAGATAGAATATTTTTAAAAGTATTATGCATAATAAATGCAAATGTAGTCGATGATTTTACTGATATGTATTTTGCAGAGGGCAGGAACCAAAGTTGGCAAAGCTAATGAGGCCGTTGTAAAAAATGAAGTCAAAATGGAATATTTCAGTGGTTTGCCCAGTAGTTTAGTTCCAGTTTGGTGAGTGAGTAATTGAAAGGGTATGTTCTGACTTAACTATTTGAAGTGAGCGACTGACTCAACATCCTTTAGCCGGGTACCTTTGACCTCCCCATTATTCATGGGACACAAACAGCCTGCTGCTGCTCGGGCTTGAATTTTGAAACCAGTTGTTTTGTTTTTTGGAGTGGAAGGAAAGGAAATTGTCTACAGCAGTTAGGTTACTGCATTGCACAAGACTGCAAGCTGCAGTGCACTAGTGAAATGTTATTCTTTCATTTTAATATAACCAACATAACAGATCTAGCCTGTTAACAGTCAAGAAGGGGCTCTTTACTCTGACCTTTAGATAGAAATTTTAAGACACCAAATTCTCACACTGGAGAGTATAAATGTAGCGTCGGCTATAAATTTAGAAAGAGACCAAATTACATTTTAAAGGTTTCAGGCTGGGTTTCCCCTGAAACTATGTCACTAAACCATTGTATACATGCAAGGGGAGCGTGAGACCTAAACCACAGTGTGTACCCCTCCCCCTGTCATTTTAGAGAATAGTTCATCTTGTTTTTAATGATCATTAAGCATGCTTCCAGATGTTGGGAGGGAATTCATCTTCACACAGTCCCCTGTGTTATTCAACAGCAAACAGAGAACTGGAGTGAAACTGAAGAATCCAGAAACGGCATCCTTATACTCTATGGGAAAACTCGTACAAATAGTGGTTGATTTTTACATTATATAGCATATGGAAGTCATTTTCTATGGTGTCTTTAATGTGCTATTTCAAACAAACTGTCAACCTTTTTTTTCTCAATTTGTGGTTCAATTAATTCTCTTTCAGAAAAACAGCAATTCATCACTGTAATGGATTCTTTTTATCTGGCCTTTTAAATCTGTCTTTATAATGCCAAGCACAAAATGTTAGAAAAGGCAGCACGAATAAACAAATTAATCATCAAAACAACAGCGTAAGTTGATGGGGGTTTTTTTCTGTCAATTAATATTGTTCTAGGAGTTATGAATATCTTTTAAATAATTAAGAAATGGGTGACAGTGTATGAATGGTTCTATTTCAAAGGACACATCTCATGTCAAGACGTTTTGGCAGTGACTGACAGTTATATTTTTAAGACTTAATTGCCTTTTTTCACCCAAGGTTTTCTCTTGAGAATAAACACTGGGTTGTCAAGAAGAATTTTGTTATTTAAACTACATGTCAGCATGCCAGACAACTGTGAAAAATAACGACTTGGCACTTGAGAAGGAAAACAAATTGCAAGACTTTTAGATTTAGTGAATATGACACCCAAACATTCTATAACTGTAAATTCATACATTTCTAATTTCAGGGATTTTTCCTTATCAGTCAGCTCACTGACCCTGGCATGAGAGCAGTAGCACCCATAAAACACAGACCGCTGCTGTGATGTTTCCAATTAAATTCACCTGTATAATCAGAGGGACGACCAGTCAGAGGCCGCAAATAAACTGAGGGGCCAATTTAAGAATCGTAAATCCCACAAGGGGTTGTTGGCATTTTCACTGAAGTGTTAAAGCGGTTGTTAATTTTGTTTTGAAAACACTATCTTTGTTTGTCGCATAGAGGCTGCGGTCAGGACATGCACGAAAGGGCAGTTGTTTGGTTTCTCTGTATACTATTTACTTACTTTGTTATACAGTTTTGTTTTGTAGGTCTCCAATTTTGAAATATTATTCATTTCCAGTTTCGTGCTGTCTCTAAAACCATGAATTAGGACTGCTGACGGATGTGAAGTCCACATTATAGAGTAAATATAAAGTCTCACACAACAACCCTTTTTCCTTTCAGCCTTTGTAAAGACCTCATTATTTGTCCACAATAGATTGCTTGGTTGGTTGAAGTTTTGATTTGATCTGTAAAGCACCTCTCAGCAGACCTCACCTCAGTGAACTGAACATACTTTCAACTTCTCTCCTCATCTGTTCCAATCAGGGAGCAAAGAGAAACTGGACATGACCCCCAAATATCAATGAGTGTTATGACCCATCACTATAAAAACCCATCACTATAAAATAAAAATAAAAAATACCATTTCCCTGTCCGTGCTAATGTACTGAAACACAGTTACATTTGAGAACGTCTTAGCCATAGAAATACTAATGATCAAGTATTTTCACATTTTTCACAGCTCTTGGCACAAGTGATTGTGTACGGTTTATCACATTCTTCCTCAGTTCAGATTTACTCAGACTACAGCATGATGATTCAGTTCATCAAGTGATCATGTAGCTTGTACAAATGTTGACAGCAGTGACTACTAATACCCCAAGGCGACGAAAAGCTTAGACGGAGTTGATGTTTTTGAGTCACGAAACAGACGAAAATCCACAGAAATTCATACAAACGATGATGGATTTTCAGCTTTGTTGCAGACGTTTTTTTCTTTGTTCTTCTTTTATCTTAATTTCATAAGAATAATTCTTTTGACATTTGTGCCATTTTCCTGTTGAACATAGATGATCGGGTATATAGGTGACATCCAGAATCACTGACACACAAGTGTGCATACAAATTACAACCATAAACTGTGTGAACATTACAGCCTTCTACAACAAACTGGCTAATGTGAAAATACAATATTAAAGCCCTACTCGAAACACACTGAGATTCTTTAATTTCCACATTTGGTGCTCATCAATCTGCTATTCAAAATGTTTTTTGTTTGGACTAGAGTAGTTTCACAAATGCACGCACAGCTAAAAAGCTTGAAAACGTTGTAATCATCCAACTATCTTGTCTGCAAAATATTTTGGGCATCTGTTCAGGTCAGGAGTTGCCATGGGAATGGGACAAGCAGAGTAAAATGTGACTAAACGTGTAAAAGAACGCACTAATGCTCCATCCTAACATTTATTTCCAGGTGTAATTCTTATCAACATTGCTGCAGTGGTCCAGGTTTCTCATATTACGTCAGAGATCCTCCACAAAGACAATAATGCAAGCCAAATCATCAATAACCACATGTACAGCTGCATATTTTTGTCATATCAGGACTGGAAGTTGAAACAACACACACTTTCTACCCCCTGACCTCTGCCCTCACTAATGAGAACATCCTCTCCATGGGACTCTTTCTCACCCAGAACAGCCTTAGGACTCTTTGCCAATACCTGAAGTGATGCTAAAGGATGACATCATCTGATAACTGCAGAGATACAATGCCACCAAACTCTCTCCTGCTACAAACATAGACACTGTGTTGTACTGCAGCTCAAGTCTACAAAGATCCCTGTGAATTCACCTTAAGCAAGTTTGCAATTTTGCTTTAATAATTAAGGAAAAATTACCCTGCCTGCGTGCAAAGAAACCAGAATATTTGCAGCAGCGTCAGTCCCACTCTTGCACTTATTCACATTGGAAACTTTGGGAGAATTTTGGTTGCAGGGCTTTTCCAAATTCACAAAACACATGTAGACAGTATTAGCACGCTCCCATAATGCCTCAGTTAGCCAAGATGGTAAAAAAGCGACTTCGACATTCTCCAAGCAAGAAGGAATCCAAATTGCTCTTCTTGAGGTTCAGAAGTTTGACATTTGGCGAGGGTTTCACTTCCAGCACCTCAACATAGGGTTTCCAAAGGAGGTGTGATTACTGGTAATAGCATAAACACATTCAACTATCCCATTTTATTAAAGATATAGGCACCACCCACCCTGTCTGCTAATCAAATGTTCTCCAAAACCAGTCACACTGACAAGACATTTACAACATCTAACAATACCCAGAGCCTTCAGCGTCTCAGGACACAGCAAATCTGCTACAGAGGAGCTCAGTGTCTCCGTGGTCTGCCAAGAATAGACGCTTCGGCCCTCACCACTGAACAAAACAATGTCTGTTATTGCTGTCTTTTGTGTGCGGGTGTTGGCATATCTGTCACATATTAGTTTCAGATAGTTGATGTCTAACTTCTTGAAAACAAATGCATAGTTAACATGGTAACCAACAGCTTCAATGCACTTCTTGTTTTGAGTACTGCATATTAATGTACGAGCACCTTGATAATTGCAATCACTGTGCATACACAAAATATATATATATTTTTTTTATAGGAATTAAGAGAAACAACTTTTTAATGCTTGGTGACTGTCAGGACCATTTCCTTCACCCCCCCTTAGTGTTTTGCTGGGCTTAATATTCCAAAAACTTCCTCAAATTACAAGGGAGCATGTCATTTTCAGGCACAGGCTCCTAAACTGACATGGATACCCCCGAACTCCCTAACTGGCAGGATTGGGTTGATACTAAATCTCATGCTTCTGCTTCCTCCAGTTGCCAGTTTTGGTTGACTCACTGACCAGATGAAGGCCACGGCGTTTGCTACTGTACATAAGAGTGGCTGCTCCCACCCTAACCGTAACCGGAGCCCGCAACTCACATGAAAAGAGTTGAAAACCAAAATCGAAGATCCTTCATCTCCCATGTCTCCACCGAAGCCATTTATGGTAAAAGCCAAGCTTGTAAACTTGATACCATCAAAAATTGGAAGCTCTCGCGTGAACTCAGCGGTTATGGTATAGGATTCTGGCATCAGGGATATTTGAGCCTGTTACAAAGGTAAAAAAGCAACTCATTTGTAGATACTTTTTATTACAGCAAGGATTAGGGATGATTCATATACGGCGAAAAATAGCCTACAGCAAACAGTGCACAAACAAACAGGAGTTGCAGAAATAGAGCAGCATGGTGTTGAATCTGTCGTCTGTTATTCTTTCCTTATCACATGGGACACGATTCCCGTGGATTGCAGTAAGTAGAACAACACCTGTAGACATCCTGTCCTCTAAATCACAGCGAGAGCCCAGATGTGATAAAGCAGATGTGGAGGGGAGAAACGTGTGTTGATTAAGATCTACTCCTACTCTGACCTCTCCAGGCTCTCTGTCACCATCAACTAAGACCTCTGAGTCCCTGCAGCCTGGTACCTTTCTGAAGCTCCGCCACACATCAAAACTCTGACACTCATTAAGGTACAAGCTGCTTCACAGATGTGCTTGTGTTGGTTAATGGCTCCTCTACACACCCTGGCTGCACCGCACGAACAACTAAAGTTCAAGTCTTGCCAACCTTCTACGCTTTTTATTAGACGCAGCCTGACTGGAGTCTCGCGGTGTTCAAAGTAATATGAAAAACTGAAAAACACGTTTAAAAGGAATCTGCTACAACAGATATCGACATGAAAACTGCAGCTTTTGTATTTTATATTTCAGCTGCTCTATTCGTCGTCTCTTAATGAATAGATTGGTGAGATGAGTTCCTGATATTCTCTGTTGTGATCTCCGACGGACCCACTGTCAGTCTAGTTGTGTTTTCCACAAGCTTCAGCATGACAAGCAAAACAAATACGTGAAAGGTTCTTTTTAAACTGTGCTTTGTTATCCCTAACTTGAGAATGTGTGCAAGCAGGCCAGCCAGCTGAGAACACAATTGGTTTCTTTAACAAGTTTGTTTATTTTACCCATATGCTACTTTTGGCAACTACACGTATGTGCAAATCATGTCAAAAATAAAAAAACTTGCATTCTATTACTATTTCAAATACACACACACTCCTCCAGTGGTGCAGGATTCAATAGTAAGTCCACATTTCTGGAACTGTGTTCCAAGCAATTGTTAAATGTGACTGACAATGTGGGTTAGGCAACTGTAGTTAGTTTAGACAAAAGAAGTCTCCAGAGCATTTTGTTGTTCTCTGGATGCATTACTGACCGTGCACTTTGCTCCATTTCAATTACAAATATCTGCAGCAGAAGGAATTGATGTCAAATAGTGGTTAAAACATGGTTAGAAATGGTCAAAACCTTTTCTAAGGGCTGGCTGAGTCTGTTATGATTTTTCCATTCATCATGATTGTCTTTCCACTCGCGCACTTTGAAGTTCTAAAGCAGACTTGCAAAAGAGTTCACTACGCCTCCTCGCTATCCAGGAGCATCAGCACGTAGAGGCTCAGCTGAAAGACACGTTATGTTTCTTAACTTTACTCAAAGGTCACCATTCCTATCAGTTATGCTCGCTTATCCTCGCTATCTATCTATCTGTCTATCTATCTATCTA
>OMNV01025940.1:20000-60546 GCA_900303265.1 Brotula barbata
TGTTCTTGAAACAGATGAAACGGACCGATGTGTGTAAATAGTCTAGATGTGTGTGTATGTAACGTAAGAGAGGGTTTTACCTGCAGCTCCCTCCTGTCTGTCTGTCTGTCTGTCTGTCTGTCCGCTGGTCTGTCAGTCACGACGTGTTTGACTTCTCTTTCTCTTCATCAGTTCCTGATGCGAAGAGAGAGACAGAGAGAGGAAGAGGGGGGAGTACAATGATGACACTTTCTATTCAAAACAAACATGTGCAAATTCACACCTACACTGTGAAAATGACGTTAGTTTAATGATAGTTGGAAAAAGATAGACGACGGCAGCAGATTAAAATAATCGTAAGAACAAACAGGAAGACTGACAGATTGTTTAGCTCTCTTGTGGTTAGCTCAGATCGATTTATGCGTCTTTGCATGCAAGCCTTTACCGCACTTCTTGTCCTGCTTCTTGGGTCTAACCCCTGAAACTCTGAGGTAACCACCAATGGGTCCATCTACACAAAGCAACATTTTCAATTCTGCTGAAAAGTCTTTCCATAAATACCAAACATATCAGGATGCATTCTGGGGTAAACAGCATGATGACGACGGCAACTGTGGACATCTGGACGTCTTTGATGTTGTTCCGCTGCATATTTCCTCCAGTGGTCTATCTAGTGCTTCATTTGTTTTGGTGATAAGTTATCAGATGAGTGACAGATATTACTTCTATTGTGTTCCATCTCTGTTCATTCTCGGTACAAACCTTGTCTCTGTTTGCATAAGAATCTCACTAATAGTCCTCATGACAAAACACTGGTTGAAAAGCCTCCCCAGCCCTCACTGTAACCTCGGACTTTTTAAAGTTGTCTGATTTTCTTGCCGCTTCAAGGGAAACTCCTGATCTTTCACGCTGCGCTGACACTGAAGGTCCGTTTTGTGATGACCTTCCCATCCAGTGGCAGGTAAAGGCTCCGTGTGCTTCCTGTGTGCCGAGGGGACAGCCCCTCAGAAGAAAACTCTTGCTGTTTGCCTGTGATGGAGGAAGTTTGTTTGAGGGATTTTCCCTGACAGCTGCCAGAAGGAGCGACATAAAGGAGGAGACGGGGTTAACAGCAGGAGGTGAGGGAGCAAACACAACAAGAGAAGGAGCGGCAGCAGTTGTTGTAGTGGAATAAATATTCAGAAAAACTGCAGTAGTATATTCATAATAGAAGGATAGCAGTTGTGTAAATAGGCCAGGGGTTTTCAACCGGTGGCCCGTGGAGTTATTGTGGGTGGTCCATGACAACTGTTGCTTTTATTTGCACAATTTATATTATCTTTATTTTACATTTTATTTGAGAATAATCAAATCTATGGAATATGGTGGGACTAACGATGGTACTCCATCCCTCCATGAGAGTGGATTTCTCACTCAGGGCTTGTCTTGGGACAGAAAAAGACATGAGACTGTCCCTGTCCACCACTGGAGGAGACAGATTGTATGCAGCTCATCACACCCAGCAATCTCACCAATGGATAAGAAAAACATAGACTCTAATCTCAGTCCCTGTCCCCATCCTCCACATCGGGGCCCTCCAGGTCACTGCTGAGGAGGAGAAAAGGAGAAGAGGAAGAAAAAGGAGGAAGCGTCCATTCATTGTCTTGAACCATAAAAATCAGTCTGTGTTTAGTAGAGAAATACTGCCATCTAGAGGCCAGGCACGTTTATTAACACAGCATCGTTCATTGACAAAGCCAATTCAAAGTGCTGTACAAAGTCATGAAGACATTCAAATTACAGAGCAAAGCATAAAAGTCAAGACATAATCAAATGAAAGCAATAAAATAAATAAAAGCTTAAAAGGTCGCAGTCCAGCAGGCAAGCGTAAACATGTTATACTTAAACGCTGCAGCAAACGAAGAGCTTTGAAGCCCTAAACTTAAGTGAGCTGAGACCTCGGATCTCTTTGAAATATATTCCAGTGGCATTAAAAGGTATTAAAAACTCTTCGATGTAACTCTCCTGACTCAGCAGAAACCTGTCTGAGGATCGTCATGGGCTGACTGAAACTTTTTGCACTGTTTGTTTGTTAAATCTTAGTCCAAATAAAGAAGAGGAGATTCTCTTTGTCCAGTGTGTGTGTGTATGTGTGTGTGGGTGTAATTTGCACAGTGTTCCATGTGCTCATTATAAAATGGTTTGATTGCGTCACCATCCTCCATCCCGGGCCACCCTCTTCCTCATTCCCAGTGTGGCCACGACACGTGACCTATGACCCATCAGATGTGGCATTAAAGGATGTTTTCCTTTTATATATATATATATATATATATATATAAATCAATAAAATATCTCACCTTTATAACAAAAGTAAAATAAAATAACATCCAATCTGTGAGAGAATTTCAGTTTGAGACTCTTTGTAGCTTACAGCTTTGACAGAAATGTGCAGATTTTCATCAAAACCCTTGAACCACCGTCATGTGATCCAGGAGGAGACAGGCTGGTCTGATGCCCCGTCATCACTTTCACTTTTCTTTTCCTCTCTCTGCCCTCTCACCCCGACCAGCAGCATCTCTGTTTCTCACTTTTCTCCGTTCCTCTTTATTTCCTCTTTTCCTGTCCTCATTTCCTGCTCTCCTCCCCATTTCCTCTCTTCTTCTCTTCTTTTGTCCTCCTCCTCCTCCTATAGGTTGCTCAGCTCACTCGCTGCTCTCCTCCTCCTCCTCCTGCTCTCTCCTCTGGACAGTTTCCTCAGCAGTGACTCCCTGAAGGTGCGGCACATCAGGAAGTAGATGACCGGATCCAGGCAGACATTGAGCGCTGACAGGAAGAGCGTCCCCTCCTTCACTTGGAACAAGATGAAGCGAGCCTCCTTGCTATAGTCCGCGTCTGGCATCTGGCTGAGGGTGTACGGCATGCGGCAGATGTGGTAAGGCACAAAGCAGATGAAGAACACTGCCAGGATGCTGAAGATGCTGCGATTCGATTTTCGACAGACGTGGCTGCCGTCCTGACGCACGCGGCGGTAGGACTGGTACACCTGGCGAGCGATGGAGGCGTAGCAGAAGGCAACAACCAGCAGCGTGGCCCAGAATAGGGCGGCGCAGAAGAGAGTGGACATCATATGCCACTGGACGCCCAGCGGTGACTTCATTTCGATGCATTTACGCGCCGTGTCCTCATCGGCCACTCGGCTAGTCAGCACAGTGTTGGGAAGGAGGCAGAGGAGGAGGAAGATCCAGGTGAGCAGGGCCAACGTCCGAGCGAAGCCCACGCTCTGCAGGAGGTGCTGCGGCGACGACCTGCCGAACATGACCCCACAGGACGTGGAGGAGGCGTGTTGGACGATCTTAACGTAGCGCTCGAGGCTGATGAGGCCCATGAAGATCATCCCCAGGTACATGGAGAAGTAGAAGAGGACGCCGGTGTAACGGCACACAACCACGTGGAGCCACCAGCCCCCCAGGTCCAGCTCGTACGCTACCTTGAAGGGGAAGGAGGCCAGCATGAGGAGGTCGGCCACCACCATGTTCTTCAGGTAGACCACGAGGCCCGAGTCGCTGGGCACGCGGAAGAAGATGCAGGCTGCCATGCCGTTCAGGGACACGCCCATCACACAGGTCACCATGTAGAGAGCCGGCAGGACCTGCTTGGTGAAGACGCTGCTGAAGTGGGACTGGTTGTTGGAGAGACTCGAGGCGTTCAGCTGGTCCATGCCTGAAAATGGAGAGCAGGAAGACGTGGGCCAGAGTGGGCACCGTGGTAACGGTTAGCCGTCCGGTGGCTAAGTTAGTACTTTTGTGCGTGCTGAGATGTGTGTGTGATACCATGCACTGTGTGTGTGTGTGTGTTCGCTACACAGAGTTGCAGTTTTATCACAGTTTGGCCTGTCAGTTTGCGTCTTCTTTTCACATGTCCAATATTGTTGAATCACCTTTTTTTTTTTTTTACATATTTTGACAAGAGTAGCTGTTATGTGAGCACGGCAGCTTATTTATTTAAGACTAAATGGGGAAATTTTAAAGGAATCATTCTGAAAATCCATCCATCCATTTTCTAATCCGCTCCATCCAGACAAAGGTCGCCGTGGCAACAGGGTCAAAATAGGAGGATGTTTTATTTATAGGAATCAGTCCTCTTTGACATTTGACAAATTCAGCGGTGTTGAATTAGATGCAATCATTCATTCATTGTTTTTGTATATAATTGGACATCATTGTGACAAATCGGCTGAAGAAAAAAGACACACAGCTGGAATTAAACCAAAGTCTTCAGCGTAAATTTAGTTTTCTGCCACTGAAACAGAAAAATCCTGTAAAGCATGATCATTTTATTTATCATTATATTTCATTTTATTCATATCTATGAAACTATTAATGACTTTTTTGGTACAAACTTATACACCAAACAATGTTTCTCTTCATAAATGTGAAGAATGTTGACATTTGAACCAAAGACTCACAGATTGATTGATTTCCTTTTTTCCCCCTTTTTTTTCTTTTACATGCATGAGCTGAACACACATTGTGCTCGCTCTCGTGTGTGTTTCAAACCAAAGCGTTTTGAAGCCTTTATATATATGTTTGTCCTGCTGTTCACACGCTTCCCCTCCAGCTCGATTCATCCCTGTCCAACACGCGACACAAAACAAACTTTCCTCAGGAGCGATGCTTCCTGACAGAGTGCTGAAATTATGATCAGTAATATGAGGTCAAAATGGAAGATTTTCTACTGATAGATAGAAAAAAAACTCAGCCTGGGGTTTACAAATAGGAGACAGAAAGTCCACATTTCAGCTTTTGTAGTTTGTTTAACTGTTCAGGAACAATGGCAGTTCAGAGGGCCTGATTGATATGTCCTGAGCCCGGCTGATCAGGTCTGTAATATACTGTATATTTCAAGGAAGTATCTGCTGCTGGCCTCTCCCTCTCCCTCTCTCTCTCTGTGTGGAGTTTGTATCTTCTGCCTGTATCTGTGTGGGTTTACCTCAACATCAAAACATTAATGAGGTTCATGCTGCTACCAACACACTCAGCTGTAGACATGAATTTTCCTATGGGGGGAAATAAAGTATAACACGCCTTATACCGCTGCCAGTGTTTTTGTAAACTTGCTGGTCGCCGTGTATGATTGTAGGCTTGCAGAGCCACCAAACAGTTTCAGTTTGACCTCATCTGTCTTGACTCCAGATGATGGAACGCAAACTTATTCAAACAAACGGATTTACTGGAAACAGGATGTGGTATTCTCACTAATCTTCTTTCTAAATAAATGCAGAATTTTGGCACACAAGCCAACAAAAATGACCCAAAATGACTGGAGAAGATGGATTATTATTATTATTATTAATATTGTTATTATTGTTGTTACTACTATTATTTATAGTATTAGCATTTATATTATTATTCAGATTTTGATGCATTTTCATATTATATACTTTTGAATCATCGAGACAAATTTATCCTTTTTACACAGTTTTCACTTATATTTTGAATATTTACCTCACATAGTATAGGACACTAAAGTTTTGTACTCACCCGATACGAACACAGTGACGCCCCCAGAGGTTTCCATACAGATGCTGCTGCGATTAACAGCTGCACGATTCAACTGTAATGCTGCGCACACTTACAACATTGGGTGTTGTGAGGCGTTCGGATAGTTCAGTGAACGGTTTTATGCAACCGTGGACAAAATGCACTTCCTTTCTCTCTCTCTCTCTCTCTCAGCTCTACCAGACTGACTCAAAATACTACAGGATTCTTACACTGAGGGAAGTATCGTTTTTACACATTCCTTGCAATAACTCGGATTAATAATAAATAGATAAAGTGTCTCCTGTGTCTCTCTTCATTGTTTTATTAGAGAGGGATTCATTGTGGCCACACTACCAGCATCTGCTTTGACTATGATTTTAATAAAAGTTCTCGTGAAGGACTACAGGAAGTGCAGTCACCGATGGCACGCCTTGATAAAATGCTGTTTGTTTTGTTTCATTGATTATTTTTATCCTCATCATGATAACCTTTTATGTATGGATTCATTTGATTCCTGACAGCCACTGACCACGTGTACATGTTGTGGTGGATCATCCCCACCGGTCCTTATCCTGCCATCTGGTGGTTGACTCCCCGCCCCCATGCCAGGATCTGTGGAGGCGTTAGGAAACAACATTTCACAAGTTGGGGCCATTCATTTGTTTCAAAAAAATAATTGAAACCTATTTAGGCCTCTGAGTCTTTACTGGTAGAATTAGACGCTTTGTGCCAAACTTCACTCCAGCCTCCACTCACCATTCCAACATGGTGGCATTTTAAGTCATTAAAGACCACACACAGTCGTATAAATGGAGAATATAATGGAAAAACCGAATGTATCAGGCTAACACGTAGATTCAGTTTCTGACACACTGACACCGTGACCTCAGTGCGTCAGGGTGGATGAATCTGAAATTGAAATCACTGTAGTGTAGGGCAAAGGTCACAGAGAGATTCAAACCCCATCCTGTTATATCATTCTGGATTTGAGCAAAACAAACAAGATGGGGCGGCGTGGTACAATCCTCCGTCTCTTCATTGTCTTCCGTCATATAGTTATATATGTGATAGGTGTCGGGTAAAAATGTCTGCAGCTCCACTACAGGAAGCATTTACAGGATGAGCGCCTCACTGGGAGCTGCAGCCTCCTAGTTGGACACGGTGGATCCAGTTGCGACAGGGCTGCGGCCTGCTTTCCACTGAGTATACAAACCACCCACACACACGCCGTCTCAGTGTGTTTCGCCATGTTTGGTTCTGTACACGCATTATTTATTTTTTATCCCCCATTTCTCACTTTTATGTCTTTGTTGCTCTCAGTCTGCTGGAGGATGACAGGATGTGTCTCAGACTCATGTTGTCCATTTGTTCTCACCTCCTCCGTTTTTAGCTCTCAGTCTTTCTAATTTTAGTTGGGCGCCCTCTCTCTCCTCCTCTCTTCAATTTTGAATTTTTTTTTTTATTGCTCAAAGGACAAGTCAGTCGTGGAGGTATTGGTAGCAATCAATCACGCCACCCGTGCTGTAGCCAGGACAGAGTCCGGTCTGTGTACGCTCCAATCACTGGATTTGACTCTCAGACGAAAAAATAGAAAATAAAAAACACGGGTGTGTTTCATTTAATTCGGTCAACAAAACAGAAAGGCTCCAAGCCACCCACGCTCCTTTACTCCGGGAGATAATGGGAGGAAGAGGAAGCCAGCAGGGAAGAGGAAGATGACGGACACCAGAGGAGGAAGTGGAGCATCTCTGCTGAAAAAACACTGATCATCTTCAGATGTTGCGTGAGATGCAGCGTGTAGGGACCGGCCTAACAAAACAGCTCTGAGGCTCCCCGCTGCCACACACACAAAGTCTCAATCTTACATTTTTATTCCTGTGATCGCCGGCAGAACACTGGGATTTGCACTACCAACTTTTTCCTGGTCGCTCATAAGGATCGACCTGCTTGATCCAGACTGATTCAGATGGATTCAATTATTATGTGGTTGTTTAAATGTAGCTCAAACTGGATGATGGTGATGGTGTAATGGGCGTCACATCACAAAAACACTGAGTTTATGGCTGAAAACGCATTTCCAGGTTTGCTACCGTTAACATTCACACAAAATGCTACGCTTTTTAATTTTTTGGCTGTTTGGACAATTTGCCCAATCTTGAGTGCATAAACCAGAAGATTCACTTCCCATTTATTGTTTCGTCAGCTGACTCCCCCACAAATGCTGATTAAGGAACGCCAACTCATTCACTGACTGCCCAGATTTAAAGAACCAACTAAAGAAAGAACTAATTACAGGAATAATGACGACAACTAACAGTTCCTACACGTAAGTCTTCCTTTGAAGTTTGGAGAAACTTGAAATGTGCTGAAGACAAAACAAGCTGCATTTAGAATAATAGTATATGTAACTTTATTTGTGTTTTCCAAAAAAACACCTTCAAAGTGCTTTAAAACACATAACATTATAGAGGATTAAAAAACCGAGCATCCAACCTGAGGAGAGTTAAAGGAATAAAACACGTTATTATGACAGAACAGATACAATAGAACTAAAACAGACAAACTCAGTCTTTCAACTTTTTGTCACACGAATCGCTTGTTTTGTTTCTTAAAGTCGAGGTGGTGAAAGGAGGCAGATGTGGGAGATAAAAGTGAGAGACTGATCAAATATGAACAGGAGCCCATCAGCACGTCCACATGAGTTACTTTGAAGTTTAAAAACTGAGCGGCCGTTTATCCTGCACATTTCTTCTGTAAGTAGCAGCTGAAGACAGTAACAAAGATGATATTTGAGCTTTATGGTCTACAAGAATTCCTTGGAAGAGAGAAAAGGGAAAAGGCTTCTTTGGAAGAAACACAAGTGGAAGAATCATAAATCTGGGAACCAGCACACGGCTAACATGAACAACTCCAGTTTTTGGAAGAATCCCAACAGACTTCTGGCAGCGTGCTGCTCAGGGTTACAGACCGAAGAGACAAAATTAGGAGAAAAACACAATAACAAAAAAAAAAACACAATTCGCTTTCACTCCTCTTAAGACCCGTCAGAAAGTTTCAGAGAAAGACCCTCAATTTAGGCTCTCACTGAGTGAAAACAGACTCTCTCTACTGAAACGCGTCCCCCAGTTTGCCCAGTAAACATCGGAGAAGTCGCCTAGCACTGATGAAGCAAACCAGGCGTGTAGGTGGGTAAATTCCTGTGTAACATGATGATGTCATCATGTGATACAAACAAAGGACCAGTCAGAAACAAAGCTTTCACTGCAGTTCACAACCTATGGGTCTGTCTTACTGGATACATTTTTACAGGTATCAACATTTTGATAATGTTCAACATATACTCCATCTAATATTACAACATAAATACAAACACATGGGAAAGTAGCTTCAAATGTAGTTCACCCAACATCTATAACTTAACACTGGGATAAACAGAAGGTTTTTGAATGTAAAGTGCATCAGTGCTTTCTGAATAGAAATAAAAATATATAAAAATCATCCAAACAATCTTCATGTTTCAACTCAACAAAACACAAATAAATAAAAGTCTGATGAATTTGATGTCATTCTGACTCATAAATAGTTGGTTTGTGTTCTTGTTTTGTCTCACGTCTTGTGTCAGGATGGATCCTCTCAAACTGACGTGGGACTGACCTGAAACACACAAACACACATTAAAATCATGACCCAGTTTTCACTGAACTGTGTGGAAATGTTTGAGAAAGCATGCAAACAGACAATGTGATAAACACACACACACACAAACCTGGTTATGACAGAGGCCCGGTCCCAGGATGAGTCCCAGCAGTGAGTTGAAAATATTGGCTGCACACAGTAGAGTCTGTAGCCCACTGGCGCCCCCTAGGACAATGAAGAGAACTACATTCCACAGGACCACGCCCCTGGGCTCCAAACACACCCCGGACCACAGAGTGCTGTTGTACAAATATCCTGCATCCCTTGAGAGAAAACACAAACTTAAAGACCTCCTCCAGCCATAATCAATCACTTTTTATCATTATCGTGATAAGTCATTTATTTATGCAACGTGCATGCTGCAAAAGTGAGGTTTGTGTGTGTGTGTGTTTTTCTCGTTCTTACCTGTCTGGGCTGGG
Source organism: Brotula barbata (assembly GCA_900303265.1). NCBI lineage: Eukaryota > Metazoa > Chordata > Actinopteri > Ophidiiformes > Ophidiidae > Brotula > Brotula barbata. Next base: position 29,617 of record OMNV01025940.1, read on the forward strand.
TTTTAGGGGGTTCCCCCACACCGGGCCTGAGCTGCTGTTGTACAGACAGTGTGGACCCTGAACAAGACCAGTGACGCTGACCACACAACAAAACCCAGCAACACACACACAAACACACGAGTACACCATCTGACAAAACATCTACACACACACCCACACACACACACATAAAAACAGTTTAGTATAAAGGGATAGTGTAGATTTAGAAATAAAACAAATCAACCATCATAATTCATGTACATATGATACTTTGACCTCTGGAGTCTAAAGTCCTTTTGACAATTTTACTACTTAAGCAAATTGTTTTTTTACAATGGCAGCTTTTAAATATCAAACCCTGCGTCTGTGTCACGTGACACAGACATCAATGAGGCCACAATGAAGCCATGAACACACAGGGATCTGAAAGCTGGACCAACGTCATTTCTAGTGAGGAGAAAATGATTGGAGGAACCTTGATGATGTTTGGAAGAAGGAGCCTCCTTCATGGCAGGAGGAACATCCTGGATGGACGTGGAGAAGGTGGCCAAACAACAAAGCAACGAGAGGATGTTCACGAATGAGAGTACGTACATGAACCTGTTTTAGACAAATTTGGATGAAAAATCAAAATGACTTCAAATTCCAGAGGTTCAACTGTCTGTTGAGGCTCACCGCTGTTCTGAAAGCACAGCAACCCCTGGTGCTGCTGCTGAGCAGAAAGCCTCGAGCTCCCAGGAGAACCTGAACACAAGAGGTCAAGAGGTCAGGGTCAGACACTATTCCCAACAATAACACTCCAACTGTAGAATGTACCATGATCACACACACACTCACACATTTCAGTCTTTATCAGAGGACGTTTGCGCTAATTAAAGCCTATTATTACACTTTATGACCACTAGATGGAGCCAAAACATATTAACGTTTCACTCTGCGTCATTTGAACTCACTCGGTAACAGATTGACGTTAGACTTCTTTTCCACTTCTTCAGGAATACTTTTCAGTACTGGCCTACAGACGTGTTCAGGCCTGTTATTTTGTATATTTTGTACTATACTGGGGCCGTTATACTTTTGGTATCCCCCAAAAGAAAAATGTAAATAAAGAACAGAGACCATGTTGCTATTCTACAAATATAGAACAGGAAAAAAAATAAAGTTTGTCCTCAAGATCAATCTAAAGGCCGTGTTTATTCTCTCCATGTTGGCCATTTTAGGCCATGTCAGGGACCTTAAGTAGCAAACAATCAATGACCAATCAGAGGAGAGCATCCGATTCACCAGGGCTCAGACAGCAGGACAATTAGTAATAAGTTAATGATAAAATAATAATAATAATAATCTATCCTGGATGATTGGGGTTTGTTACATTGTTACTGTTTACGTAAGGCCTGTCGTCTGTGCGTTGTTCGGCACTTTTCCATTTTTGCAACACTGCTTAGCATTGTTTTAGTTGTTTATAACATATTTTGTTGTTTTGTTTCACAGTGGCTGCTTTTTTTTTGCACATGTTGATAACTCTAATGTGAGAAATAGCAGCACTTTTATATAAAAAGAAAAGCCAAATTTCAAGTAAGTGTTCTGAAAATATTTTATTTATAAACGCAGTATCAGCACTTTTCAGTACATGTACAGTACTATAGGTATGGAATAATATTAAATCAGGGTGAGTTGTATTGAATCATATGTTGTTTTAAACTTGTTTATGTTTTCATATTGACTGGTGCATCATCTGAGCTACACTGTGCTGTATCTGGGCATAGAGGGGCCTCCAAAAATTGGGACTGTCATCCTAAAATGGAGACAAGTGATCACTCAATAGGTCATCTAAGTCTTAAAGGTTCACCCTCTGAGGACCATGAATGTTTAAACCTAAATTCATAACAATACGATCCGATATAACCCAAGATCTCCACACCAAACAAAAAAAACTGGTGTGAAGGTCAGTGAGTCACACACACACACACACACACACACACACAGTGTGTGGCTTTCTCACCAGGATGCCAGAAGCCCACAGTCCGGTGGCCCATGTGGCCTCTCTGGTCACGTGGCCCTCTAACACATAGCGGACTTCCAGGCCAGGAAATAGGAGCAGAATGTTGGCCAGAATGCACACCACAGCCAGTGGGAGCAGAGAGATGCCAACACACCTCAGACACCTTGACACACACATCTATGTGCAGGACACATACACATACAGCAGTGCATCAGGTTACAGATACAGTCAACATTAGAGCTGTGCGTTGTTATCGATCAGTGATTAGTTGTTATTAATCGGAGTGCAGAACCGACAAACTTGCCACTCTAAAATGTTTAGGTTGTATATATAATATTTGCTTAGCTACCATAAGCGATCATTCAACAACTATGAGAATTTCAAAAGGAGAAAAGCTCAAATAAAGAATCTCAAATACCAAACTCACCTGATTAGCAGGACGATCCACGGGTCAGAATCACTGTGACTATGGAGGAGGAACCTCATCCATTTAAATCGGTGCCAAAGGACACACCCACCTAAAATGACACAGCATCCACTGCCATATATGGAAACAAGAAACAAAACTAAAGGGTGACGTAAACATCTAGACTGATCAATCAGCGTGTTTATCAAAGGTCCATGCGGTCCACAAACATGAAAAAGTGAAAAAAATCTAGGTCTCAGATGACGATGTAACATCAGCCATCAAGGAACAGACAGACAAGAAATGGACGTCACGCAATTGAGTAACTGCATGACATTAAAGTGAAATCAGTTTTGGGCCACTTGAGCCTGAAGTATGGATGTAAGTTTAAAACGACACGTGATGGAGTACCTAAATTGACCGTAGGAGTGAATGGGACTGTGACTGAGTTGTTTCTCTCTGTGTGTCAACGGTGTACAATGACAGCAGGGGACAGGCTCCACCTCCACCACCAGCTCGACTGGTAAGTGGTACACATAAACGATGGATGGATGGACAGTTTCAATAACAATAAAATGAGTCGTACATATTGAGAACATCTATTTTAAATTCATTTTCTACCAAGTAACAAATCTGTTTTGACAAATAGAGTCAAGCAAACGTATAAATTAAGTAAAAGTAATATTTCTAAAATATTTACAGATTACAAAGTCTCCTGAAACATCCTTGCATACAATGGTGAAGCATTATATTTTATTTACTGTAGAACATTGTCACGGTGTTTCTAGATGCTCTTTTCAGGTCGTTTCTCTGACTCGTTTAATTTCTAGGTCACCAACCTTCACTGAAGTTATATTTTTACAGCGGAGTGACTGATGAGCTCAGGACTCAGCACTTCATCTTTTTCTGTATTTTTTCAGTTCTTCTAAAAAGGGCCATCTTAATTTAGCTCAGCACTGGCCACAGTGAGTCACTGTAAGAAGACAAAGCATCAAGCAGCAATGTGTCCATCATTGACCTTCACCACGTTGGTTTCTTTGGTAAGTTTCCATCTTAGCTGTTGATTCCTTGTTATTTTCCTTTATTGTTATTGAATTTCTGTCTAATAAATTTATCCCTCACGTGGTTCCTATTGCACACCTGGCCAATCAAGGAGGAGGAATCTCTCTTGGAGATGCCTCTCTCGAAGTTTCTTTCTTTTTTCTCTTACGTTCAGTTTTTTTGGTGAGTGTTTTGAAAAGAGGGACACCTGGGTCTCGGGTTTCACAAGCTGGATCTGGAGTTAGCCCCCAAAACCAGTTAACTGTGGCTACTTGCCACTGATGCACGAGGACGGCAATTTGTGTCAGCACTGTCAGACATCAACAATGAGGCTCACATGACCACACACAAACCATAGTAACCTCACTGCGTTATGAAACGTCCCATGAGCTGATGACCTAACAAAATCTCTACGTACGTACGTAACACTGAGCAACATACATGTGAATGTATGCATTTTTTGGACACCTCCGTCAGACTGGGTTTTGTCATTGCACTATTCAGTTCCCTACAAAAACTTCAAAGCAGTTTTACAAGACAATTCATGATCATTTGTGAGATTGAGTCCTTTGTGAGATGGGCAAAAGGGACATTTTGTCTATCTGTTTGGAAAAAGTGTTCTTCTCCCGTGGGTTGTACTGAGAGATGTTGCTACATGGGAGAAAGAAAGACGACGAGGCTAAAAAGTTTAGAAACTCACAAAGGTTAAAGAGGGAGTAAAGGTTTGTGCAGATGAGAGAGAAGTGTCATTGTGCAAAAAGGAGGAAATCAAACATGCAACTTTGCATAACAGGCTTAGATTTGACAGTCTGCTGGTGTATAGTTACCCTTTGAGTGTATATAATATAAATATACACAGAATATTGTTTTGGTATTTGGTCAACAAAGTTTCACTGAAAACTAGACAACAACAGAGTTTGACTGCACAGCATATCAAATACATACCATGGGATACGGGTGTAACATGTTGGACGATTCCTCCAGATGAGTCAATGTCCTCATATGGTCATCCTCAAACTCTGCTTACCAAATATGGACATCACGTGAAAAGCGGAATATGAAAGAAAGCAGCTTACCATTGTAAGTTACATATTTAAAACACCCCCAAAGTACTGGGAAAAAAACAAACAAAAACTGTCAAAATGTTTCTTATTAAATGCCAGTTTGAAGTCCTTTGACGCAGCTGATGAGTTCTGTTCCATGAAACATCCCACAGAAACTAAAATTAAATTTCCTGGATTTCTTCAGACCATTCTTCGTAACACAATTCCCCGTTTTTCCTTTGTATAGATAGTTGTGAAAAGAGCATTACGAACACATCTGACTTGAAATGAAACTGAAACCAGCTCACTTATTTTAAGTTGAAAATTGACAAAACACGAGTGGTGAGTCTTTTTTCCTAGTAACAAAAATGATTAAAATAAAGCAGTTATTTTATTTATCCGTTCAGTTATCTACATCTTATAAAAGTGATTTTTTTTTATCAGAAACTAAACAAAAATAGTCATTCTTATTATTTCCCCATTAAAATGTAAGACACTAATGATAATCAACATTTTTATTTTCTCTCCAATATGGCGAGTCCTTTATTTTCAAACAAAATAATCTGCAAAAGATAAGCTTTTTTAAAAATCTTTCTTAATTACAACTGAATCAGCAAATGTTTCTTTGGACAAGCCCCCAACAAACATTTCACCAAATCACTGACCTCTCTGACCCTTTTTTTTGCCAAGTTACAGCCAACATATCCTATGCAACTTTAACATTTATGTGCATCACAAACAACTAAATACCTAAAGAGTAAAATAAGGCACCATCAAATTTCTCTACATGTTGTGTCTGAGTTGTGAAGGACATTAAACTATCAAAGGAGATAATAATAGTGATATTACTGAATTATGGGTCTTCTCACTGTTGGTCTGTCTTGGATGCATTTCCATCCAAGCATCAATCAATCAAAGGCATCAATCTCTAGTGTGAACAATTTGACAATGTTCAACTGCTATGTCACAACAAGGAATGTGACTGACTGTTTACTTGATGAACTTTAACAATATAATGTTGGAGTTTGCCTCTATACCCACCAGGCTCCTCTGTTCAGCAGCAGTTAATTAATCTAATTCTATTTGCAAATCACAATTTAAAAATATTTGACAGCATCATAGCATTCCTCACCACAATTGAAACATTTAAGCTCTGAAAACTTAACAGCAACCTCAGTCCGCGCTAAGAGCCACCCAGTGGACATCAAGTGTAACTGCAATCAGTCGCATAGGATTGGGATATGTGTGCTTTTAAAATGAATACAAAGCCTTGGATGAAAACAGCAGACCGCGATGAGCCCTTCATCAATCACTGACAAACACAAACAGTGGAAGACATGGCAGAGCAAGGTTTGGGTATAAATGTTAATTAATATTGCTGCTGTAGGAAGATGTTTCTGACAGGACAGTTAGTGTGATGCAAATGTTAAATACAAACGGTATCATGCACAAGCACTTAATACAAAAGAGAAGTTTATAAATTTCTGGAAACCTGGCATTCTGCAAGGAAAAGTCCAAAAGGACTAAGGAGCTGTGGACAGTGACCCCTGGTGGAGATAACACTAAAAATCTCCCCTGAAAAGTGTTCTGTGTCTGTAGAATGAAGGAAAAAGTGTGTGAGTGAGAGTGAAAGAGCGAGAAGGTGCTCAGCTGCCCAGGCTGGGGAACATGCCAGTCAGAGTTGTCTGTTTGCTCCTCCTACTCAAGGGGTCAGTGGCACTGACAGAGGCACTAGGGGATGAGGTCTTTGGAGTCTGTTTGTTGGCTGAGGATGAAGCGGGGGAGCTTTGAGTGGCATTTGCAGTCTTTCTGTTGGATCTGACAGGTGTTTCAGCGCTGGTCTCAGGCTCATCTCTGCGTTTCTCTCGAAGCAGGTAGGCGTCGGCAGATCCTTTTCTCCTGTTGGAGGCGCTTTGCTTCTCCTCCCTGTCCAACTTCTTCTGCAGGAGCAGAGCTAAGCGACGGTCCTCCTCTTCCTGCTGCCGCCGGTTCATTAGCTCCGCCTCCCATTCAGTGATTTCCTGTTGAAACCTGAGTGCTGCTGAACCTTCTCCTGACTCCTGATGGTGTGCTGAGGACCCACAAGAAGAGGAAGAGGAGGAGGAGGAGTAGGCGGAGGCAGTGGAAGGCAGACAGCAACGATATCGTTTGCTACCCATTGTGTGCTCCTCTTCCTCAGAGGTCTCCAGCTCTGAGCTTTTCCTCTTAGCTGAAGAGGGTCCTGCATCCTCATCAAGGGAAAAACTGATGTGGTCAGAATCTTCACTGGTGTCTAACAGTGACGGTGGGCGAAGGACCAGAGCTTCAGGGGTCTCAGTCTGCCTGTAGCGGTCGTCGTTGTATGTGTCCGTGCCGAAATAATCCAGTTCTGGCATTGAACTCTGTCTCTCTGTGGACGATGAATTCCGCTTCGCATGGTGTAGCAGGACGTTCTCCTGGAAAAGAGGAAATTGATTTTGCAGTTATGTCCTCTACTCACACAAGGGACGCTTAATGTCAGAAGAAATTAATCTATCACTGCTGACCCTGAAACACAGCATGGTTTAATGTTAAAAATCAACCACAAGGGGTGAGGACATTACACCGACCTTGTTAGCCATAGAGCTGGATGCAGGTCTGGACTCTGAGCTGCTTGTTTTTGGCCCAAGAGGGCACAAGAACCTGAGGAAACACACGCACAAAGACACACTTCAAAACCAACCAAAACTACATCTATCATTTCTTCTTAATCTAAATTCAGAAGAATGCTTCTATGTCATTTTGAAGCAATGCCGTATTTATGGAAAGTCCCTGACTTTTGGATCGGTGCGTCTACATTATAGCCTCATGGAACACCTGTCAAACTGTTCGTTATTACGTTAATTATCTGAGTCAGCATTGTTCTAAGTCTCACACTTTATGGAAAAAAGATGGTCATGAATACATTCCAAATGCTTGACATTGTTAATGCCTAAATAACACAGATTAATGTTACCATTATGATGTATTGTGTATCAATTATTTGCAACAACAGCTAACTAACTGTTACAGTGAAGGGACGGTAAAAGATGACTTTAGTGCAACTGGATTTGGAATTAGGGTCAGTCCCTGGACGGTGGGTAACATAGGTCTATTTATTTTAATTTCCTAGTTCTGCCAGTAAAAAAATGTCCTGCAGCAAGTAAAATATGGTCGGCACAAAATCTTTTTTTAGGTCACTAACAAAAGTCTGCAGGACTGAAGAGTAAACAGCCTTTCAGGGTGTGTTGACCACAATTTTACAACGACAACAACAATTCCAACAACATACCAGTGAGTGCTGAGCTCTATCATGTGTTTGTGTATTTGATGGTTCCTTCTAGTTCAAGGGACAGTGATGAATCAAACCAACCTCTCTATCTGTCCAGGGCCGACCTTATCTTTCTTTTTGGCTGGAGTCACATCAGCAGGAGGAACATTTTCCTGGAGGAAAGGAGCAGAATTCTGTGGGAGAATAATGAAAATGTGTAAGAATCAAAACTGTTTTTGATTTATCTGACCTGAATCTCATATTCCACATATTGACATTGAAGAGACCAAAAATGGAATAGAAACTTTGTATTTGGTTGTCTGCGCACACTTCGTGCACCCTATGTCTTTTTGACCAATGAGCAGGGTGAGCATTCTCACGACTACTGTTGATATTTTTTGGTATGCACAGAATTTGTGTGTGAAAGTAAACATGTAACAAAAAAATGACAAAATGTAACAAATCCTTCACAAGAACAAGCCCTCATCACATCCTGTATACAAACTTAAACACACCAGTTGTTGGCTGATGAGTCTGGCCAGCCGCTCATCTTCCTCTCTCTTCCTGTTCTCTTCTAGCTGCAACTGCTCCTCTTCAGCCAGCAGCCTCTGGATGTACTCCTCACTGGCCCTCCTCTCCTCCTCATCCAGGGTTCGCTTCTCCTCTGCCAGCTAATAAAAATAACAGGTAAAGTAAAACATTAACGCAGCAACGTGAGGAAGTGGAAGCCCAATTACAAGTACAATACTCTCTAGGTAGTAAAAAAAATCAATTTGCAGGAAAGAAAAAAGGATTCATGAAGGTGGTGCTTACTTTGTTGATCTGGTCTTCATATTCCTGTCTCACCTCTCCTGGCTTACTCACTCTAGGAAAGGACACCAATGCTACATACAGAGACAAATAGATTACATGAAGGGATATGTCCAAGACTAAATTTGTTATATGTTCATATCTCAGTATATAAGCTGTATACTCAGATCTCAATGACTCAAATAAACATGTTTAAGAGATGTGTAGTCACCTTTGTTGAAATGTGTCTGGCTCCAGCATGTATGACCGAGCCAAGGAGACAGAAATATGTCACGATTCTATAACTGTTAGTTTAATAGGGACTGATTGTTGTTGTTGTTGTTGTTAGGAATGCAGCTGGAGCACTGTCTGCTTCTGTAATGTGGCTAATGTTTAATAGGATAATTGGATGGCATATTATGTATATAATGTGGAATATAATTGATCAGCTACCCTACCAGGGCCAAAGTTTCAGTGTTGTCTAAGTAAGCGCTGAGCGTGTTTGTACCATCCAGGTCTTCATCCACGGCATCCTGCCCGCTGAGTCTCCTCTGACACTGGAGAGGGAAGTTAGCCTGAATCTGTCTCCAAAGGCGCTCGTTCACCAGCGTATTCTTCCTGTTGTGCAGTCTGGCCCAGGTGGAAACCCTCTTCCTGCACATGGGACAGCACAACGTGGCTTTGTCCACGGACTCAAGGAAGCAGCCCTGGTATCAGATAGAAAATGACTGTTCAGGATCACGATGCATTAAATGACATATTCATGTGGTGAACATTTAAGCGTTCCTACATTTACTGTCCAAATTTGAGGGGCTTTATTACAAACCAATATAGGTGTGATCCTAACCTCTTTAAAAATGCATTTCCTGATTTCGTGACACCAACCTTGCAGAAAGTGTGCATGCATGGAAGAGTCACCGGCTCCATGAAAATCTCCAGACAGACAGGACATAGGCAGTCCTCTCGGGCCAGCGGCTGACGTCCCCTCCCTCGCCCTGCGCTCTGAGACAGTGAAGACAACTCAATGTCCATATCTGACACTGGAGCCATTTGGTTGTTCTCCGTCTCCACCTCTTCTTCTGTCTGATTGGTCACCAGTCAGCAAAAACACTGAAGCTGTCAACCTACAGGCAAACACACAGAGGGGTTTTAAAGGTCCCCTAACAGGCAACAACATTTTTCTTGTCCCGCTCCATACATGTCAGCCGACATTGTAACATCACCGAGTATGAATTGAAGACGCCTCCTGGATTATGCAAGAGCCTCCTTTATGCAAAACAGGCAAACTAAATGTCTTTCAGAGATTGCTCGTTGAAATCTGCAATTTGTGATGTAAACAGTTGAGCTCCGTCTCTCAAACCCGCCCCCTAATTTGGAAAAAAATAAAAAATGCATCCACCCACAGATGTGCTAAGACAAAATGCTGTGTTTTGGGCACTCACATCAACTAGTAAACAGTTCACTGCAACAATCATGTGTTTTATACAGTTTTTCATTCAGATGAGACTTATATATCCAGTGTACCATGTTACTGGTAAGTAAAACTTTCCTTTTATCACAGACAAAACCAATCAGAGCAGTGACTTAATTATGTACTATTTGCATACTGCCCTGCCCACCCAAACAGAGGAGAGCAGAATGAAAAACTTGGATTTGTGACAACTTTCCAGTGAACAGACACAACCTCTACTTATATACTAACTACTAACTGAGTTGCTAATATTGAGCACAATATGGGGACCTTTATAGCTATGATGAATGTATGAGAAGATCAAATCAGTTGAGTATGCTGGCTGGTGAACTGAGTCACTGTAGGGCTACACAAGGAGAAAAACTGCAGTGTGCAGCAACTTCTTTAACTTTTATGGTTCCAGTGCATCTGTTAATGATAATGCTGGCCATGATATGCATTTAATACATGATTGAGGAAGTTTACCTAAGATACTTAAATGTTGAGGGATTAGAAACATATCAAAAGATGCTTCAATGTTGAAGAGATAGGTCCTGAATTCAGATTTGCCCCACTTTGAATTACTTTTGTTAATGATGCCGTCTAAACTTGCCTTGCCTTGATGAGGCAATAACACTAAGTGATGCAATCTGTCAGAAATTAATGTGTGCTTTATCAAATCACCTTCATTTTACATGCAGGTATAGGTCATACATCCAGACTGGTTACAGTGCAAATTACTACCAATCACAGATTAGCTACCATAAATTACAAGATCATTTTAGTCCCAGACTGTAATTAAAATCTTTACCTAAGATCCTATTGTTGCATTCATTGATTGATGTATGCGTACTCATGTTGCTTGTCCAGATCCACTCAGCCTTTTAGTTACCTCAGTGACTTTGCATAAATTACTCGTCACAATAACAATAAAATTGTGATATATTGAACAGCCCTAGTTCAAATATATCATCATTAGGGTTCTAACAAAAAACTATTTGAGTGTAAAAAAAAACATACAAACGTCAAAGACAGAACTGTGCAGATTTAATAATCACAATTCATTAACAAATTGATGTGGATTTTCAAAAAAACAACAACAATCTGTATGATGGCCGTGTTTATTCGTCTTCTATGGCACATTGGGGACCTCTGGAACTAAGACTGAATCACTGAGCTCAAAGGAAAGCAGGTGATGTGCAATCACAGATTTACAACACATCCACAACAGTCTCTTCCGTCCTTGCCATTGCCTTGCTTGCACCTTTAGCGCATTTTCCAAGTTTCAAAACATTGGACACCGCTGCCATGGAGACAACTGGTGACCGAAATTATGAAACTTTTTACTCTACAAATATGATAGAGACTGTCATGACTTGCTGTACCGCATGACAAAAGACAAACCCATAACCAGCGAGATCACAAGAAACACGCAAAGACAACGGCGACTACGTAACACCAAACAATTTACTACATTAGTAGTAAATTACCCCGCTGTACCTCGAATATAAACACAGCACCAGATGACTTAGGGTGTAAACACAGCTGTTAGAGTCTGTATATGTGGTTGTTGTACTGTATTTAACGCGTAAGTGATTCAATTCGTAACGGGAGTTAGCCGTCGGCTAATGAGACGAAAAAACATAGCTAGCTAGCGTTAGCAACCGCGCTAACTTCAGCACTAACTGAAACTAAGGCTTCGCTCAGAAAACGTGCTTTTAAAGCCCACTGTTATCTCACACTTAGTTAATGCCAAGGCAAATCGAACACAAGGTGAAAGTTGTTACCTCGGACCGGTGTCATATCACAACATGCTGAATAAACTTTGGAGTCCGTTTCTCTTTTCGCTTATAGGGAAGAACGAAACTCACAGACTCACCGAATTCCCGCGTGAACGACGGGCGATATAATGAGCGTTTGCGTGCGTTGTGTTCACGTCCATCGAAAATTTGACCACTGCTGCAAGGGTGGTGTGTTGGTCCACGTGTTGTGTCCAGGTGTTGCTGGCGTGATTTTTGAGTGTGAATTACAACTTTTCTAAAAACTTAAAAAGTAGCCATATGCCATTATTGAAAGTGTACTGTTGGTTAAGTCTGATGGTTTGAATCATATCTATTATCACATTTAAGGAGATACCCGGCTGCAGTCCAACCTCATCGTACGTTATAGTCCGCACACCAGTATCCTGAAGAGTCACAGTAAAATGTCTAAGCCAATTGCATTGCCTTAGTGTCTGAATGGTGCTATAAAATAAACTTGCCTTGCCTTACTCACACACTTGACTATTTGTGTGCTGTGAGAGGTGTATTTTGTTCATCCATGTGGATGTGCACGGCAGTCAAAACTTCAGTAAAGAGGTTAGCAGATGACTACTCTAGATCTGAAGCTCTACCTAGGTGATCTTCCAGTAATCGAAGGGTTACCCGTTCGAGCAAGACCCTGACCCCAAACTGTTCCCGACAACTAAGAGGGCCTTGCATGGTTACCTCGGCTGTCGGTGTGTGACGTGTGTATGAATGGGTGAATGTGAGGCGAACATTGCAAAGCGCTTTCAGTGGCCCCAGACTAATAAAGCACAATAGAAATGCAGTCCATTTACCATTTGACACGCTACAAAGCACTGAACGGTCTGTTGTCAACTTTTGGCTTCTGCTAGGCGTGACACTTCACTGAGGATCTTTAGGGACCAGGACAGAGGTTGTTGCACTTGTGTTAATTTTGGCCTGTTGATGGTGCTATATAAAAAGTGAGGGGACCACAAAAGTCGGTTGGAGTCATCCTCTGGGATATTTACATTTGGCAGACACTTTACACATTCAATAAAAAAAATGCTTCATCAAGAGAATATCAAAAGAGTCAGTTGATTTAAATACATTTTAATGTGGCTCCAAGGCATCCACAATTGTTTTATTCCTGTCGTCAGATTGCGTAACTCAAAAAATATTTCCACTGAAACAAAAAAGCATGAAAATAAACAGCTGCTGATTCTGATGCAGATCAACGTCCTTTTTAGACATTAAAGTCTAAATGCTGACACTACAAAGAGCATTTCCATGTGATTTTCACAGATTTCTACATTACTACATAAACATGTTATTGTCACTTATTTTTAATATAAAAATACATACAACGCTGCAGTTCAGTACAGTCATTCGTTCGTGAAGCCCTCAGTCCAGGGGAAGATACTCTTCTGTTTCTTAGTCTTGTTGCCGGGATCTAAAGAGTTCTGGTAGTCATCAGTACAGTTGTGTTTCTTCAGCTGCCTAGAGTCAGAAAAGCCCTGAGTACAGTGCTGGCAGGAGTACAGCTTCACCCCGGTGTGGATCTGCATGTGAGACTTCAGCTGGTTTGACTGTCTAAATTTCTTGTTGCAGGCGACACACTCGTAGGGTTTTTCTCCGGTGTGGACCAGCATGTGTCGGTGGTAGTTTTGCGGCGTCCTGAATTCTTTTCCACACTGCTCGCATTTGTGCGGTTTGACCCCAGTGTGTAGGAGCTCGTGCTGCTTCAGCTGGGACAGCAGGATGAAGCCCTTCTGGCAGACGGCACAGACGTGTGGCCTCTCGCCGCTGTGCTGCCTCATGTGGTACAAGTACAGGTGTTTCAGATGGAAGGACTTTCCACAAGAGTTGCAGGTGAACTCTTTGTTCTCGGCGTGGCTCTTCTCGTGGGTTTTCAAAGTGGTGGCGCTGCTGAAGCTTTTCAAGCAGATTTTACAGCTGAAGGGTTTCACTCGGCTCAGTTTCCGCCTCGATGTCCCACTGCTGACCTTCACCACGTCTTTGTTTTCATGCACCAACTGCTGGTGCTTCTGCAGCTGGCAGTTGTAGAAAAACGTCTTCCCGCAAAGGTCACACATGAACGGTTTCTCAACGCCGTGGACGAGCATGTGCGTCTTCAGCGCCCAGGTTCCTGAGAACCCTTCTCCGCATTTGTCACACCTACGAACGAAAGAAAATGTAAAAAGTACGGTGAGTACGGCAACATTCTCACGTGACGACATTATGGCTCACAAATCAGAGCTGAATTAATTACTACATTCCCATAGTGTTGTTTGAAAATTCAGGAAAGGTTTCTGACCAATCTGACAAAGCTAATAATGGAAGATACGGACAATATGAGAAATTGGTGCATCCATGTTTGCATCCCTACGTCTTATTAGGGCCATCTTTTTTTTGTTTTTTGTTTTGCCGCAGCTGAGGCGACATACATACATGCCTCTGTAAACAATGTTAATATTTACGTCCTTACTGAAAAGACAGTTGTGAAAAGCTGCAACATTCAGTTCTGAATTATAATGCTTGGATGCTGAGGTCTGTGGATGTTCTTAAAGTTCTTAGAGATTTTAGAACCCCCTGAACCACAAAAAAAGCCATTGATGTATGTGGTAAAAATGAACAGGTGCTGCAGCTGAGTGACTACCTGAAGGCTTTCTCTCCATTATGGAGGCGGAGGTGTCTCTGGAAGTTGTACTTCAACCCAAAACTCAGACCGCATGTCTGACACACGAAAGGTTTTTCCCCCGAGTGGACAATGCGGTGCTGGAGCAGCCCCATTTTACACTTGAAGGCTTTTTCACACTCCGAACATTTGAACGGGCGCTCCTCTGAGTGCGCCCGCTTATGGACACGCAGGTTGCTGGCAGTGGAGAACCTCTTCCCACAGGTGGGACAGGGGTACGGCCTGGCTCCGGTGTGGATCGTCTGGTGTTCGCGCAGACTCTTCTTTCTGGTGAAGTCCTTTCCACAGACGTCACACATGAAGGGCTTCACTTCAGCGTGCGACACCTTGTGGTATCTTAATGCACCTTTGGAGGTGAAAGTTCTGCTGCACACTTCACACTCCAATGGATTCTTCTGCAGTTGGTGGAACATTTGGTGGACTCTGAGGTTTCTCAGCAGACTGAACTTCTTGTCGCACTGGTCACAGTGCAGGAGTTTTTCTGGGTCACTTGCTTGAGCTTCCTTGACCTTATGGGACAGCAGATGTTTCTGCAGTGTCTTCTCCTTGTAGAAACCTTTTTCACAGCGGTCACACGGAAATGGTTTGACGTGACACGCCAGGTGCTTCTTCAGCTGGTGGTGCTGATGGAAGCCTTTGTTACAGAGCTCACAGAAGAATCGCTTGTCCTTGTACAACTCTCTCCTCTTCTTCCTCTCCTGCTCCTTCATGTCTTCTTCATCGAGCACTGAGCAAAAGTAACCACACATTTACCACAAAAAATGGCGATACTGCAGAAAAACCATTAACTAACTCCCTGCTATTCTGATGAAACAGTGCGCTAGCTTTCAATAAGTGATTCACTGGAAGACATAAGTGTTGAACTTAGCAACAAACTAGTTACTAATTAATAAAATTGCTTTTACTTAGGGCTGTCAAATAACTATATTAATCACAACTGTGATTTTAAAACAAGTGCACAGAACATAAGACAGCGGCTGTGTTCATCATGTCGCTGTTCAGTCTCACTCAACTCTTCTTCTGAGTCTTGAGTTGTCTGCATTAATTTTGCCGTTTCAACATTATCAAAGGCATAAACCATATTTTGTCCAGTTGTGTTTTTAAAAACATTGCTCTTCTACATCAAGATACCTTTTCTTGAGCCTGGAAGCCTTTCAGTCCCTTTACATATACTAGAAGTTTATTAAGATAAAATCTGAAGTCTGTTCTCACCTGTCTGACTTTGAGTGACTGTTTCCTCTTCAGGGCTCTCCACAACATAATCTGTCTTCATCTCTACTTCCTGGAAAAGATGAAGAAAGAATATAATCAAACTCAGAGCTGGAGATCAAAGCATCAACACTTGTTGTTGGTTAGTTGTGTAGAGTTTGCACCATCACCGGTCTACATCTGTGCTCTGTACGTGCAGCATGTAAAGCTTCGGGATGATTTGATATTTGACACCTTAATCTCAGACATATCCCATAATCCAACAACACATTGCCGTTTTTCACTAGTAGAAGCTGTAAGTTCAAATCAAGATTTAGTATGGTCTCACTTACAACAAGGATATTTTCTGTCTCGGGTGAGGTGACTTCATTGGCTGTCACGGTTGCACTTGCCGGCTCAGAGAGCAGCTGCTCAGTAGCCACAGGAATTGATGTCAGGTCGGGAGCGTGGCAAACATTCCCTGCTGCACATTCATCTGGGCAGAAGGAAACTTCTGTCTCTGTCAAAACCTCAGTGTGGAGGTCAATCTGAGCTGTCGCCTCCGATGACGCACCCACGCCCTGGCCCGGTGTCCCGGGCAACGATTGGTGAGTGGGGCTTGTTTGACTAGCGCTTGGGCCAGAAAACGGCTGGCTGATGATCACTAAAGGAACCTGAGGGTTACCGCTTGATCCACTGGAAGATTTGGTGGTGCTGAGGATAGCCATTGCCAAGGCAGCGGGATCCACTGCTGGTTGGTTGATGTCCAGCGACATGGCGGGACCATCTGAGAAAGCAATTCCATCACAAAAAACACTAAATAAGGTGAAATGTAAAAACACACAAGGCAGCAAAGAAAATAAACACAAATAACCCTTTTTTTAATTCATGTTCAAATAATGATTATGTTCTCGTTATCATCCATACTAACGATGGACTCTTTGTGTTCTTCTGTGACACTGCAACTTGAACTGACCTGAATGTTTGATTTTGTAGACCGTCTGTGTTTTGCACTTCTCAGCTATGTCGTTCTTCTTCACCTTTGACTTCAGCTCAGCCTCAAGATGGTCAACTTTTCCCTTCAGGTTTTCGTTTTCCTTCTCCAGGCTCATGTATAGCTCTCGGAAAACTCTGCACATCTTACGAATGGCCTCTTTGGCCATGACGTCCATGATGGAGGTCAACTGAGCCTGAATGGAAAGCAATTAAAAGGGAAAATATTTTTGTTCCATTAAAGAAATGTCTCTTCTAGAGCACGCAGAGTGAGCAGACATCCTGGTGTATCACGGTTTACTCAGCGCTGCAGGTAAAACTTTCTCATTTTTATTATGTTTGATCACTTGTATGTTGTAACGTTATGCTTGTTATGTATATTCAAGCCGCATAACCTTTATTTACATTGTATATTTGAGAGCTTGTTGAAGAGATATTAACATGATATGTACGATAATTTTGATTCATTCAGTAAAATATAATTGATTTTGGGTGCTACATCTAGACTTGCGCCTTGACATTACTAATGCATAAAGAACACAGATGGGTTACATTCTTATGCTGTATTTATGAGTCATGCATTAATTATTACATATGATAGATACACATGTGGTGAATGTATAACAACAAATAAGTGTTAGGACGTTAAAAGATAACTTCCGGACATTTGATTTTAGAGTTTGGGTCCGTTCCAGGATGGTAGGGAACAACGGCCTGCATAGGAGTGACACCAGTCTGTAAGTTTACGTATTTATTTTACTCATCTGGTACTACAGGTAAGCATTAGTATACAAGTACGCTGGTAAAACTCGTCTCCATTTGTAGCGATGCAAAGGGTTAGATTTGGGGATTGTAAGTTTACTGTGTCATACTGACAGCATAACGTTGTTGAACCACCGCAGTAAGGCTCATTCTTCGGATCCATGACTGGTTTCACTATTCTCATCGAGCGGTGAAGCACAACGTCCGTGGAGAGTCGATGAGGAGACATTTTTCCTGCACGCCTGCTTTTTCAGACATCATCTCTGAATCAGGATTCACAACTGGCTGACATAAGATCCCCGATTCAGCTCTCCATATCTAATGCGATGCCAGTGAGAGGTGGACCTTATAATTTCGGTCCGTCTGGAGTAGGCATTAATTAATACACTATGTCGTGATTTTATAAACTAGTTTTCGTGTTATGTCCGCTGTCGAAAGGGTTATTTATCATAAAACATGAAATTCCCCAAACATTTTTTCCGACTGAACCAAGGCGGAAGTGAGAGCGGGGTGTTGCTCTAGGTGCTCGTCCATCTTTGTCTCTCCATATCTCCCCAGGATCAATTTCTCCTTAATAGACTAAAACAGCTTTAACCGTCTCAGATTTCCTCCAGCCGCTCACCTTCTGTTCCTCTGCGTCCTTCATGGCGCCCAACCGCTCCTGGATTACACACACCGTCGCTTCCACCGCCACCTCCATGATCTGAACTGCCTGGCACAGAAAAGTTCGGCTCGCCGCCATGTCGTCTCCGCCTTCGGGGGGCTCCATTCTCAACGGTCCGCGGATATTACTTGCTCCGCTGACATCCAGCCAAATCAGGCCAGATTTGAAGCCGTAAACTGTGACTTTGTGTCCCTTTGAAAGTGAAAAACAACTACACGGATCTTCTCCCTGAGTTTCCAAGATGGCTCCTACTACTGTTTTTCTTCTTCTTTGGTTTTGGCGATTGGCATCCAGATTGTCGCATTAGCGCCCTCTTGTGATCATTTGGCAAACAGCTGCACCTACTATCACGGTGTCTGAGCCAGACTATGATTATCCCAGAATTACTATATCCTATTAAGAAATCCAGTCTGCTGCTTCCCACTAGTGCTTTATTTTATTTTATTTATACTGTTGTCTGAGCTATTGTCTCTCTTCCACATAAAAATTACATTAATTAATTATTAAAATGACACTAAAATAAAACATGCTGTATGGTCTCTGTATCCTGGCAGTGATTACATTTTCCTGTAATGTTCCTGTAATGCTCAGAGGATGTGGTCCAAATGCTTCAGGACTGTTAAAAAATGCTCTTGTAACCCTTGTGTTCAGATTGTGATCCAGAACTAAATCAACATCAAATGATCCACAATGGCATTTAAAAAATATTTAATCACCAAAAGCAATGATACAGCTACTGTATATCTTTGTCCCAAACACATACCTCATCACACCAGAAAGCATTTAGTATGGGCAATAATTAATGCTTTAAATACAAAGATAAAAATAATCATAGAGGAGGTTCAGATAACCAACACAGCCCAGTACCTTACATTGAATTTGTCTCTTAAATGTGCAACAATAAAACAACAATCTTCCAGTTTTACACAGGCAGTTAATCTACATTAGTTGGGAGTTTGATTTATTAATCATCTGTAGAGGCTTACAGTTCATCATGTGAAAGGTGAAATCTTTCTCAGGTAACAATTATTTATTATAATATCTGGAACATAGTACTGTTTTTAATGTTCTCTGAAGGTTTATGTGCACAGTTCCATGAGGTTTCTGTAATCCTAGTCGACAATTTTCCAACATAACATGGTTTGTCACATTTGGAAATGCAGTTCCCCTTTGCCGTTGAACTTTAAATCAATGTGTTTTAATTGGTTACTTTTTTCCTGTAGACGAAGTATAGTGGGTAAGTGTTTGTGTAAGTGTGTCTGTGTGTGTATTAATTTTCCTTAAGGTGCCATTTTCAAATCAAAGTGAAATGTCTTAACCAAAATCTCCCATACAATCAGAGGAATAATTTTCCATTTTTGTCCATTTCGTTCTTAATTGTCAGCCTCCATGTCCTCCGGTCGGTTCCCATAATTCCTCATCCTCCAGGGACTTCTTTCTCTTCCTTTCATCAAATCATGTATCCAGTTTTTAGAGGTTCATGAAAATTTAGCAAACAAGGGCCGTTCTCCAAAATGTTTCTCCATGTGTGTGGAATTGAAATGAAGGAGTCACCACAGATATGTTTAGAATCTCATCTTAGTCCTCAAGTCTCATCTGAGCCCTGATGAGAGACACATGGACATGTTTGATGGACTGAGGACCTTCAGTCTTCTCTAGTCCCTTTGTCTTCCTTCTCCTCATAACATCATCAGAAATCAGCTTTCATCAAGTTAAAAAAGTTGTATTACTCTTGTTTTTCAACATTCTAACTGCAGTCACAATATTGTTGGCAGATAAACATCTGACTCGTTATTTTAGATTCCTTTCAAACAACATTTTTAATGTCTATTAGATGAAATGTGAAGGCCATTTTCTGCATATTCGGAGCTGTTCTCACCACTGGATGAAAATTAAGCAATTTTCCCTTTAAAAATTTCAGAATATTCCAAGGCAAAACTATGAAAATCCAGCTTTTATCACTCAGAGTGCACGACACCGCACCACCGTGCAGCGTCCCAGAAGTGTTGCGTCAGAGGAGCTCGCTTGCTGCAACCCGAATATGGCAAAATGATGGCTTCCTACACGCTACAAAACACAGCTGGCTGAAAAGTGAAGCCAGCAAAAAATGACAAAAATATATTTCATGGAAGTTTGATGTGTATTTCAGCTCAAACAGGCCTTCGTCGTTTAGCAGACACTGATCCATCACGTTAATGATGCTGCACATTGGTTCGGGACTCTGTTAGTCCAAATAGTGTGAGATGAATAGAGTAGCAGGAGTACATTGGAGGGTACCTGCAGTAAATTTGTACTTGATTATGAGTTTTGACTCCTTTGTTCGATGATAAAAGCCACTTCTCATCAAACTATACGTTGTGATCGGTGGTGTTTCACGAAAAAAGGAGTCGGATCAACTGGCTGCTTAGAGAACGTCGTCTTGGTTTTCCTGGACGGGAGCTCGGACTTTGCGTCGTGGTCTGAGGGAGCTGAAGCAGGACGAGGCGGTCAGGGCGATGCGGCTCAGGCCCACGTTCAGGCAATGGACCTCGGAGGTGACGGGAACCTCGGCGAAGACGGCGTGGTCCCGAGAGAGACGGGCAGAGCCGACGCCATCGCTGTTCTCGATGTCTTTGACGATGTTAAGGATCTCCTGCCGCTCTGTCTGCCGAGTCATTCCTCGAATGTTCAAAATGGCTGTCACGTGCTTCTTCCTGGTTACAGATAAAAAAAGCAAGAAGATGGAAACCTTCATCACTAAGTAAACAATCTGAAAGTCATTTTTGGACGTTAAAGCTCTGAAATATCACAGAAAACAAAGTCACTCAGAATCCAACCAGGGATGCACGTGTTTTTTATATCAATAGTTTAGTCTGTGTGTGGGTGAGGACCAAAAATTATTTTACTTTCTATACTGAAGTTATTATTCAAAAGATACTTTCATACATTTGATAGTAAAGTAAAATTAACCGTCAGCAGCTAAAAGACTTTTACTCAAATGTTCTCTGATTGGGCAATTTTACTTGGAACTAAGTCATTTTTAAATGAGACATTCCACTGGCCTCTCTCTCTCTCTCTCTCTCTCTCTGTCTTCTCTCTCTCTCTCACACACACAAATAGACAACACAGTTTCCTTTTTTTAGGGATGTTTCTGGCTCACTGGGTTAAAGGTGACTCTTCACAGCAGCTATGTCACATTCACAGAGGATGTAAAGTGTTCATGCTTTGTCTTCAGTGACACACATAGACACACGCACACACACACACACACGCTAACATACACACAGGTTCTTTTTAAAGCATGCCAGGCTACCAGGCTCCCAGACTTCCCTTGAAAACAAGGAAGTCCGTTTGTCATGTTTAACTTGATATTTTAGCATCCCTGGAGCGTTTTCATGTTGATGTTTGTCAGGGGAGACACTGGAGACACAACTTTGACAGCTGACTGTAGTTAAGGACTCTACACACAGGACAACACAGTTTAGGCCTGTGTGCAAAATATTGCCTTGAAATAAATCAGTTATACAGAGAATGGATGAATGGGTGATGGATGGACGCATGGAAGCCACACCTACACTACAAGAAGAAGAAAAAATAGAATAGTTAGCATCCATTCTGTCTGCGTTTGGGTTGGGAACAAATATTTTGGATCACCACAGTAAAAGAAGGTCAAATTCATTCATGTGAACTCCTGATGAATGAGGCCCAGTCTGAGCCGAGGTCGGCACGACGTGACAGGAAACAGAATGGCTGCAGGTAGCAAACCGTACCTAACGTCAGGAAACTCCCTGACCAAAATGCCGACCTCCATCTGGATGGAGGGAATGTCTTCCAGCTGGATCATCTCTGAGATATGAGAGACGGCACTGTCCAACCAGCTGGACGGAGACTCCTGAGAGAGAGAGAGGGAGACAGAGAATGACCTCAATGACCTCAAATCTGTGATTTCCTTGAAATGCACACAAAAAACCCCTCATTGTATACATGATTAAATATAACCGACCAGGTCCTTGAACAGCACTTTGATCTGTCTGCCTTCATCCCTGAGCCGGCCAGCCATCCTCTTCCTCATCTTCTGAGATGTGCATATGATCCTGCCTCGCATGACTGAGCGAAGATACTCTGTCACCACACGGCGATGAACCTCGGCCACCAGGAGCTGAAAGAGAGAGAGAGAGAGAGAGACAGAAAGAGAGACAGAGAGAGAGAAAGAGACACTGTTAAAAAATGTACCATCTACCCAAATAAATGAGAGAGATAGAGAATAAAAATATAACATGACCAAAAAGGAAAAAAATAAACTGAGTTATGCCAACGTGAATTATTTATGTGAATTGTTGAGCACATTTAGATTTTAAAAAGTACTAACTAGCTTTGTAAAGGACAAAAAATTTCATTTCAATCTAACAATGTATCAGTGCCACTGCCTCCATGGCCCACTAGATGGCGCTCTGAGACACAGTAGTTGAGAAAGGGAGCTTCAGGACACTTTCTACTTTAGCGAAGTATAAATATTTTTTTGCAAATTATTAATTTATTTAACTACATATCTGAAGGAGAAGCTTCATTGAAGTGATTGGTAACTGATTTTCCTCATCTAAAATACGGTCAATGTGGAGTGTTGGCTGAGATTAGAATTTTGTTGATCTGAAATCGATCACAGGGTATAAATGACTCTTGAAGACATGGAAATTATTTTACTTTCAACACGTAAGTACAGCTTTTATCCAAAAAATACTCAGAACCTTGATTACACTGTTTGTAAATGTGTCTGTGTACAGCTGGGAGTGTGTGTGGGAGTGTGTGTGTGTACCTGGTAGGGCGGGCTGTCCATCCGATGATATTTCTTGAAGTGATCTTTGATCAGAGCTTCAATCTGCTCGTACGGCTCTGCGTTGTTCAGCCACTTCCTCTTTACCAGCTTGTCAAAGAATGGCTGATGACAGAGTCAAAGGTGAGGGACTGACTAAGATTAATCATCACAGTTAGTGGCAAACATCTGCAGTCTGGTGTGGGATTACGGTTGGCATCTTAAATATAGACAAATAAAACCCACGCGGTGATGGTGATTATATGAAAATGATTTAATTATAATTTTTTTAGGGATTAATTTAGAAATCTTTAATTTCCAACATGATTAGATTATTTTATACTTTTTTCAACTATCTTTAAACATTTTACAGAATTTCAAGTACGGCTTTGGAAACTTATACGCACATAATTAATGTATGTGTGTTTCAAGAGGATCTATTTAATAATTTATGTATTTTCTATTTGATTATTAGTTGTTATTATAGATTACTTTTCATTTTAATGTTTCAGAACAACGCTTTCATTTCATTTCCTGTTGCTCATTTTTAAAAAGACATTTGAGTGTTTTCCCACTTCTGGAACAGAAAAGAGTGTTTGAGTTTAAGCAAATAATCGTTTATCCTTGGTGAAAAATGAAACACACCGAATGAGTTTGGTGTATGCAGAGGAAACACAGGAAGGGCCTGAACGCAAACGCTTATGAAGAGAAAGGAGGGCAAACACCAGCAGTCAAAGGTCACATTAACGTTTGGATTGTGTGTGTGTGGGTGTGTTCGTGTGTTTACCCTGATGTGCTGGTGGAGGTTTTCAGACAGAACTCGGACTCCCTGGTTGACGATGTGGTCCAGAGCTCTGTTGGCTCGCCGCAGGGAGTCCTCACTGACAGCTGGATCACACTGAGCACACCGCTGCACAAAGCCCCTGAACAAACATCAACACACACACACACAAGATCTAGCAATCCGCCTGCAAACACTGTGTGTGTGTGTGTGTGTGTCTGTGTGTGTGTGTGTGTGTGTGTGCACGTGTACCTGAATGGAGGACAGCAGTTGACCAGGGCGATGGTTTTAGACATGTATCCATCCTTGTTGTCTCCAAACATTCCACTCTGCATCCCCTCATGGAACATCTCCACTTTACGCTGGAAACTACACACACACACACGCACACACACACACACACAAACACACGCACACACACAGAGTGCTTTACTGGGATGGTAAAATAAATGATGAAGAGTAGCATGATTCATTACAAGAGTCACATTTTAATGTGTGTGTGTGTGTGTGTGTTTGTGTGTGTGTACCTGTAAAGAAAGTCAGCCAGACCATTGATGCTGCACTGAGCCACTCTGAAACCAAGACTCCTGTTGATGGACGCCGATCGCTCCAGATCAACCTGCAGCCTCTGTAACCACACACACACACACACACACACAGGTACTGTAAGTGTGACCCTCATCCAGGTGTAATTCAGTATGTGGATCTGGACTCATTCATACATCACACTAAGTCTGGACTCTTGCCTTAAATTTGGCGACAGTGTTTGACAAATAGGCAAATCGTATATCCAGATGTTGAGCTCAATCCGCCGCAACCACCTATTTACAGTGTGTGTGTGTGTGTGTGTGTGTGTGTGTGTGTGTGTGCAGTGAGGAGGAAGTGCTTGATGTTGACTTTGGCTGCACTTGAAGGAATGTTGCCTCTTCAGTATCAGAGCCACACACACACACTTACACACACACTGAAACACTGCATAGAAAACAATTAGTGGGTAAAACACAGTGGGATCCACCTTTACATAACATCTCCACTGACTCACAGGGCTTTATTTAGACCGCAGGGAAAGAGGACTGATCTTGTTCAGACCTGCCATCTTGCTTTTAGACCAGTTGTTCTCAACCTGGTTTGGCCCCTGGACAAGGGGCACGGAGTTACAAAAGATTATTGAGAAAGAGAAAGTGTAGGCTACCTGTATGACGGTCTTTGCCAGTGTGATCTGGTATTCTTCGATGTGCAGCGTCTCCATCCATCTCTTCTCCTCTTCGTCTAAAACCTGGCTGAGCTCTGTGGTCACTTTAGCCTTCGGAGAGACAAAACAACATCTCAGTGACTAACTAACTGATGCTGCTAATGCTATGATGTCATTTTTACTCCAGTGTGTTCTCTGATGGGTCATGATCATTTTTAAATGAGATTATTAATATAGTATAACTTTGAGCCATCTTGTGTTTGTGTCTCACCCTGACAGAGTTGAGGCAGTCCAGCTCCAGTCTTTCCACGGTCTCTGACGGAAGAAGAGGAGCCAACAGAGAGTGGCTGAACGGAGACGTGATACAGACTGTCCCCAGCACGTCTCTGTCCGAACAAGATATAAGGTGTGACGTGTTATCATTCACATTCAATCCAACACACTCACATGGTATGACCTGCCTCTGTGTGTGTGTGTGTGTGTGTGTTTACCTGTTGTATATGTTATGTAGCCAGTCAAGGAGGGAGTAGATGTCAGTGATCTCCAGCTGGTTGTTGGTGATGGCCTCCAGTCGCCTAGCAACTGCCTTGTGGTAGCTCTGCACATACACCTGACATAAAACGGCAAAAGTCAGTCAAGTCTGTAAAAACGCAGCCCACACACCCAGACGCACGAGGACTCACAAGGCGGTCACACAAGGTCCCGGTGCTCACTGCTGTGGTTCATAACGCACACTGTGAAAACTGATATTCCAAGGAAGTCTCAAGGCTGGGTTCAGTTTGAGTGAGGATGGGATCGTGGGACACGTGGATGGAGAGGCTGCGGCGTGCATGGAATACAATAAAACACTATGGAAGGACCACATGACAGCAAAGCCAATGGCCTGACGATGGACATTTTTTTCATATGAATGAATGGAGCCGTTGTCAGATTGTCAGTGTGCCAACAATCAGTACACACTCATGCAAGATTGTCTAAATAGAGTTGTTTTTAGTTATTTATGACATTTTTAGTTGTGGTGGTTTTTTTCTGCTGCATTTTTTTTTTACACATATTGATGAGAGTCGCTGCTATTTGAGCGACGGCATTTTTTATTTAAAACAAAGTGACATTTTAAGGAAAGTATAATCGAATCAAATGGAATCGATTATCATACTAAAAAATCATTTTTGTCTTGAATCTATCTGTCTATCTGTCTATCTGTCTATCTGTCTATCTATCTATCTATCTATCTATCTATCTATCTATCTATCTGTCTATCTATCTGTCTATCTGTCTATCTATCTATCTATCTATCTATCTGGCGGCAGCAATTAGACCCTTGCTTACTTGCCGGCAACAAAATAAACATTTATGCTCGGGTGAATGCTTTTATAGGCTCTTTAGTATTAGTGTAAACATCCAGTGAGAGTCATATTATGTGTTCTGGTTCCTTCCTACCTCATCATCCACTAAAGTATGGAGGCCGTGTGTGTGTGTGTGTGTGAGTTTACTTATTAAGATGAATTTTAATGGTGTATCTAACGTTCTCCTCCTTGTTTTCTATTGTTCAATTAATAAACATTAATACTTATATAATTCTCATTTTGTCTTTCTATTGTGTTCCCCGTGTTTATATGCAGGATCAAGCATGTGTAGGTGCTGCATTGATCTATTCACATTCAATAGTTCCTCATAGTCAAGGACACAGCTGCAGATTTATGGCGCTCATAGAACACCAAAGCCATTATTATTCCGTTTTCTATTCACAATGATTGTCTATTGTGCGCCTAACAGTAATCGTTCATTCTTATTTCTAAAATTAACAAATGATGCGAATTATGCAAACGTGGTGCCTGCCTAGATTTAAAAAAGGAAATATCTCACATGGATAACTGAATTAGTTTAGTAGAACCTCTGAAAAAAAGGATGATGAATCTTTTCAACATTGTGTTATAAATGTATATATATATTCTGGCCTAGAACATTCTTCACCCTTTGTTATCGTGTGTGTGAAGGGGGGTGTGGCTTGCTGTCTGTTACTTATTAAAAGAGCATCAATCAAAGTATATATTCAAATCTGCGTGCTGTCCAAGTTTATTATAGTCAATTAAAAATGAAAGCATAAAAAATCATTTGTTAAATGAGCGTTTGCAATTTCTGAGTCCTGTAGCTTTGTCTTTTTTTCACATTCGCAAAAGTCAAAAGCGTTCATAACACTAAGTGGAACATTTTAGTTAGAAGAAATAACGTTATGGGCATATCATTGTAGTATTTACTGCAGGCCTTTTAAAGTGTGGTGTTCTTACTGCTGGCCTGTTTCAATGTCCTTTTCTGATGTCTTTTATTGTGTATTTGAATTTTATTCTGTATTTGAATTTGTGGATACTGCTGGAAGATGTGAATTTCCCTCGGGATGAATAAAGTATCTATCATCATCATCATCATCATCATCATCATCATCATCATCATCATATCATATGTTATATAATGCTGCATTTTCTCAACAAAGGACTGTAGAGGTGCAGGTTGATACCGTGTTGATCTTACTATTTCTGCTATTACGACGTTCACACTCCCTTTCTAATGAATATGTATGGACTTCTCAAGGCCAATCACATGATTCAACATGTCCTTTACACCACTATTCTGCTAATGGTAGTGTTGCTGCGGGTCATAAATAAAGTCAAGCAGTCATTACTGCAGAAGTGCATATGAAAGAATGAAGAGTGTGGGACGGATGGAGAAAGAGAGAGAGGGATGGTGCAAGAATGGAGCAATGTTTCTTCTTCCACTGACACAGGTACATTGGAAATTAAGGAGGGGGGAAAAAGTAGTAAAGTGGATAAAAATAAAACAAGATTGAAGGAAGGAAGATTGAAGGCCAAGGAGATGGATGTTGTTAAAAATGGGGGAAAAAGAGCACAGCAGCGTAGCCTGCGGAATAGTAATTAAGTCAAAGAATGCTTAGCGACTGAGAATGAAGGTTTTACAGGCCGAGGTGTGGAGCCGTTCAAATATTCTGCCTGATTTGTCTGTTGTTTTAATTCTTCTACCCGTGTATTTCATTGTTAAGCTTTTCTTTGTCTGTGGCTCGTAGGAAGTCTGCCAACCAACTCGGCAACAGATTGGATTCACCCTGTGATGTAAATGTTAAAATGTTTCCTGTATCCTCTAAAGTCTGTATTTTTTATTTTATCTGATTTTTTTTTGGAGCGTCAGTCTGATGTCAGATCGCCTCTTTCCCGGAACGTCGCAGGACAACAATCAATGGCGCCTGAGGTCACTTTTTAATGTCACAAATTCAGCCCTTAACTCGTCCATATTTCACTTCTTAAACCCCATCCATCTCTCTCTATCTGGGTCCACGTCAAACAGGCAGCCGGCTTAGCACAAATGTCCCTCTCCTGCAGCTCCTCCTGGGGTATTCCCATGTGTTCCTAGGATGGATGGAATATATAATCCCTCCAGCATATTATCAGGCTCCCCGGTGGTCTCCCCCCAGTTGCGCACGGCCATTATGTGGCACACGCTTTGCTGCACAGAACCACATTTTCAATAAACACGATCCATGGCTAGTAATTGGAATGGATTTGGGTGTGAACACGCTTTATGACTTGAAGTAAAATACAGCAAAGTCAAACCTTACATTGAAAATAATTCTTGCTGTAACATGTAGGGTTTATTTTAAAGAGAGAAAATAAGAGAAAAGCACAACAGTATGCTACTACTGCTGCTACTGATCATAATAATAATAATAATAATACTGTCATGATTACCCTTTGTGCTTCGTGCCACTCGTGGAGATGAGTCGCTGATTGGATTTCCTGGTTAATTGTCTTGTTCTGACTTTGGCAGGGCTAATTTGCGAGACAGTTTGAGGAGGGCAGAATGTACTGCACACATGCTCACAGGTCATCAGTGCACTGGGTTAATGATGGAAATGACTGTAACCTTATGAGGATAGAGCGGAGTGAAGAAAGGGCCGTGGACGCCGCGATACACGGGAGCGATCGCTCGCCCTTTATGTTCCTGAAAATGTTTGGACATTGGTTGGATGTTAACGTGAAATTCAGACCTGACAAATGCTCAAAATACTACCTGCACGCTACGCAACGGGCTAACGGAAACATTAGCATCACATTTATTCCCGGTTATGTTTTATTCATTGTGAATATTTTATCATATTTATGAGAAGATGAGGTGCTAGTATAATATGGTTGTGGTGTGTGTGTGTGTGTGGGGGGGGGTGTTATGTTTTTGAGACTCATCCTTACGATGGCCGTACACGTGGAGTATTTCCGAGTGCATCGAGTGTGGGTGCTTATCGGTTCTGTAAGGAATCTCAATGGAAATAACATAACTGTAACGCCTAAAGCTTATTGCGACAGAAATAAAGTTGTCAGTGTCTGATTCTTTGGGGAGTTGGGGGAGGGAAAGTCATCGCAGCTATGGAAAATATGTTTGTCGCTAACATATATAGCGAGATATGAAACAGCAGTGTGTTTTCCGAATGCATTCTCATGAAATATCATCCATCAGACGGTTCAGCCGGCCGTTCAGTGCGTAATTTCATCCATGGGCATATCAACTAGAAAATCCATTTCAGTTTAATAAATGGTTTATTGTAACCTTGAGCAACTCTACAATAAAAATGTGTAATAATAACGAGGTACTCCGGTCTCATTTGAAGGAGTCAGCTCAGACTTCCAGTTGGACAGTATATTTAAATTAAAATTTGCTGGTGCGGGAGACGGGGCGCAATGCATATTCAGATGCTAATGCTCAGTGTTTGTCAGTGGAGCGGTGGCCCATATAATTTGACTTTGTGTGGGGCAGTTCTCAATGCCTGTTTAGACTGAAATGACATGTTTATGAGATAACGTGAGAAATATATGGCTTGAGGGTATTGTGAAAACAACAATACAGTGTTGTGCAGATTACTTACAGTCACGTCAAAATGTGAGGATATCCATTACTGCTTCGGCTATTAGTATGAGGAATTTTTAAAATTTCTTTTTTCAGAAAGTGTTAAGGTCTATTTGTATCGCACACGAATCACTAAGAGCAACCGTGGTGCATTAAAAGCGAATTAATTTAAATGTTTCATTAAATAAACAGGTTAATAAAACGTGACTATTCATCCTTAATACAGATTTTCAAAAATGTATATATCTTCAAAATATATTCCATCCATCCATTGTTCTTGACCGGCGCTTTTTTCTGTGTTGGTCCAGCTGATCCGCACTGATGGATTATCCAGACTGGCAGCAGTAACTTAGTGTGATGGAGCGGACCATCACAAGTGTTTAATGGACCTACATTAAACATATCAACACACACACACACAGACGTCCATTAATAATTCTGTAGTTTGCCAAGGTTGCACTTCAAGGTGTAACTCACACACGTGACCCACGTCAGAAGTCCATCGCATTAACATCCTACGCTGCCAGTCTGTGGGGGAGGGAGGAAACCAACACATACCGGGTGGAGAACATGTAAATTCCACACAGAAAGAACAGGTTCAACCCAGGACTCAAGTCCATGACCTCCCGTCTGTTGCCACGCCTGCTAAAATATAATATTCAAATTAGGGTGCCGTCATTCAGAAAGTAGGCCAAACAAAGGAGATGCAAAGGGCGGTGCCTAATGATCAGGATAATGCGATGCATGTCCACGGTGTGTGTAGCATTTGTTTCCGTGGAGGCCTGTGCATGTTCAGGTGTGTATGCATGTGTCTGACTACAGCACCTGATAAATCTGCCTCCAGATGTGCACAAAGCCTATCTCAGGCAGTGAGGAATATTGTTCCCCCTCCTACTTTATCATGGAGTGGCAGCTCTGACAGAAACCCTGACACAGAAACCTCTCCTAGAAGGGAAGTGGGGACAGCTTGTGCATAATTAGAATTAATGTGGAGACGTGGAATAGGGAAATGAGCCATCACAATACAGATCAGCTCTTCATTTCAATTTTATGCTTCACTCGTTGAATTACAGGGGCAATAATGGATAGGCAGGGCTGCCGATCACTATTGCTCGTGATGACAGATACGTACACGCACGTTTTCTTTATGGCCCCCGTAGACAGAACAAGGAAACGGGAGAATGAGATACGGCACGCGAGAAAACATCACAGGC
>OMNV01025941.1:0-63871 GCA_900303265.1 Brotula barbata
AGGATGGAAAAGAAACGACAGGAAAGAGAGAGAGGAGAGGTTTGGGTGAAGATAAAAGTTTGGGTAGAAAATGAAGATGGCAGCACGATGAACAAAAATAAAAAAAGAATGAATGATGTCAACAGATGGATGGAGAGAAAAGGGCCGTGAAGGATTTATTAATAAAAACACCACATACAACACAAACACAGGGTAGTCATACTTTCTGGGACTTTATCTACATTTTTCTTTGGTGAAATACTCGCTAAACCTGTGGTGAGACTGATTTACTGCGACTACCGAAGATTTGGCTGTAGGTCCAGGACACAGATTTCTGGAGGGACGGAAATGGATGCGACGGAGGCCCTGAAAGGCAGGCAAAGAAAAAGTGTTTCTTGCTGTAGTACTCATTTTGGCCATATGGTGGCCAAAATGGCCAAAGTTTAGACTCTATAAACACACTGTATATAAAACAGACAAAACATGCACTATCACCAACTTTTATTAGTTGATCATAGTACCTCCATTCATGGCAATGCCGTTTCCGGTGTGTCTATATTTTGTGTAAACTGAAAACATTAAAGTCTTAAACATCCAAGTTGAGTCTGATGTAATTTTTTTCTTTTTTTGTCAATTCAAGATTCAAATCAGTGACAGTGATTCTATTTACAACAATATTTACGATGCAGCTTGATTCTGAACTCTTCACATTCAATCAGCCTCTACCTGAATGTTTCCCACCGCTATGGTAACAAGTGACAACAGGCGTTACCACATATTAGCTATCTTGGATGAATTGACATGAACTGAACCACTAAACTCACGCATCGTGTAGTGGTGCATTCTTGTGGCCAAAATAGGTACTACAGTAAGAAACACTTAGAAAAACGAGCGGATCTGAAAAACTTTTGCTTGCCTTTCAGGGCAAAATACTACGGATTTAAAAGCTAAGGTGAAATTTTGTGGAGATGGGGATGGGGATGGAGTGGAGTGAAGATTCATTTTTCATTCATGAAAGCAGTTTGTGATGTTTCCTGCAAACTTCCTGTTTCCGGTTCATTCCTGAATGCCAACAGGCTCTCAAATGATCAGCGTTTACATGTTTAATGCAGTGCATTGTCACAACAAGGGCTGAGCAACGCTACTAACGATGTCACACACACACACACACACACACACACATGCTATACAATCACATCTGCATGCATAATGTATAGGAAAGTTCAGCGGCTTTTCACATATTATCATAAAATATTATGTAAACAAATATCACAACCCCTATGTTTACGTAAGGCTCTTCAACACACTTCAGCACTCCCGGGGTTGAGTCACTGTACACACATACACACACACACACACACACACACACACAGAATGGATTGTTCAGCAATATAATCATAAAAAAATCCATCCACGTCAGCATTCAGTGCCATGCTCAAGGGCAGTTGTAACTTGGTGGTAGCTGCTCAAAAAGCAGACATTCTGTTGTCTTAGGGTGTTTTTCACCCATGAGTCAGACTTGTTTTGGTGGAATTGGACTGAGGTTTGTTTGCCCCCTTGATTTGGTTCTTTGTGCAGGTTTCAGCACAACAAACACACCCAACACCCACAACAAAACTTATTGGGAAAACGGTCCTGGTTGAATCACAAATGAACTATTATGACGTTTGTTTGTGGCCTGGACAGTCTGACTGCTATGACATGAATCCTGTCTCCATTGATCTGTCTCGTTTCTACACCTTGGTTGGATTAAGAAAGGCACATCCCTGTCTGAGGTTCCACAGTTGACAGAGGAGGTTTGAGCAAAAATCAAGCCATGAGAGTAGAGGATTTATCTGAGACAGATCTGGGGAAGGATACAAAAATTGGGGACATTGAAGGTCCCCAATAACACAGTGGTCTTCATTATTCTTAAATGGAAGAAGTTTGGAATAATGGAGACTCTTCCTGGAGCCAAATGGAGCAATTAAGGGGGGAAGAGAGGAAGAATGTTGTCCCTCTGGCTGAGATCCAGAGGTTTACCGAGAGATGGGAGAATCTTACAGAAGGACAACCATCTCTGAAGAACTCCACCAGTCAGGCCTTTACAGTAGAGTAGCTCCTCCTCAGTATAAAGACACATGGAGTTACCTGAAGGACCCTCAGACCACGAGAAACAACTCAATGCGCTTGGAGGAAACCAAGCAGTGCTCATCACTATCTCTACGGTGAAGCATGGAGGTGGAAGAATCATCAGAATGTTTTTCAGCAGCAGGGGCTGAGAGACTGGGTGGAGGAAAACCTTGATGATGCTCAAGACCTCAGACAGATGTTGTCCTCACCCTGAGATCACAGCCAAAGCAGCACAGGAGAGGCTTTGGGACCAGACTGCAAATGTGAAGCCCCTGATGGAACATATCTGGAGAGAATTGAAGATAACTGTTCGCAGACGGCCCCATCCAGGATCTACACGGGAAACTGTACAACACATCTTCAGATAAACACAAAGACACGAGGTGGTGTGTGACATCATGTGAAAAAGACGTGGTTTTCCATGATGTCTTCAAGTCAACGTCAACGTTTTGATAAGTGGGCCAAATTCCACAAATTCCATCTTTCTCTATTATATACTTGGATGTCCAAATGTCCTCTTTTTCCCGTTTGTGTCCTCTTTTAGGATAAACAAAAAGCATCCAGCTGAGATTTCTAATTTTCCTAAAATGTCACAGGTTTGCCTTTGCTTTCCTGTTGCTTCCTGGCGTCTTTCCACATTCCGCACGCATTACTTTGACCCTTTTCTCCCGCCTTCTCGCACACCACAACTGATGGATTATGTACACGCCCTACACGCAACTATTAGTCAAACAGCTTCTCAATCATCGGTGTCTGTGGAGGATGCGCCGCTCCACAGCAACGCAGACCAACGGCGGGACTGCAGCAGCGCAAAGCCAAAAAATGCCCAAAAGTCAAAGTAAATTCACAGATGGTTTAGATTAAATAATAATCCTGTGTTTTCCTGTCAAGTGAAGCAGAATGCATGACCTGCACGGACGTGTCAGCGGAAGATTTACCTGCACACAACAGCAGGACTCAACAGTGTCTCCTGAAAATGCTGGATCTTTTGTAGACGAATGAACGTTTCTGTACATTCTCACCAGTTAGTTATCATAATATGAAAAAAAGATTTAAAAAAAGAAGACTGGGCTAGAAGAAACCTTATAAATGCAGAAAGTAAACTTCTTCCACTTGGAATCTCCTCCAGCCTAAACACATCCAGGTTTCTGGACTAAAACAAACAGGCTGACATAAACACAATCAGCTCCTCACACACACACACACACACAGCGCAGCACCAAACATGGCTGACCACAGGCCTCAAATTCACTGCATTTAGTGACTTTAAATTAGTTTGACGACAGCTGTCGACGCCCGTCCGTCACTCTGTTTACGCCTGGTTGTTTTGCAGTGTAAGCGCCGTGTTGCACGTTAACACCTCCACATCTGTGTGTTTGTTTCTGTGGGCCGGTAATGAATATTTGTGTTTATGTGGGTGTAAACGATGATTCATATACAGCATGTGTGCTCAGGGGAAGAGTGTGTCTGTGCATGTGTGTCTATATAAGTAACTACAACTGGTGACAGACGTGGTGACAGTTTGACCGCCCACATGTACACTCCGCTCCATAGGAGGCTGAAGCACATGCACACACGCAGGTACACACACATGCACCCACACACGCACACACACACGTTCAGTCTGTTTTGGGAGCGCTCTACATTTTTTCATGGCATTAATGTGATAGCTGATGGCTTCCCTCTTTGGTCATGTCATTTCCTTCCTTCCTTCCTTCCTCCTTTCCCCCCGCCATTGACGTCTTTTGCGTAGGCGGGACTTCTCGCCAGTTTAGATTCATAACTGACCAATTAGAGGCTGCAGATGGACCACAAACCCATTAGAGGCTGCAGACAATTTAGTATCTGGAATACACCTATCTGTCGCCAACTCGGCCCAGACCGTGGAGGACCTCAGCCTGTGTGTGTGTTTTATTTTAACAATCCAACATTCACATAAATGAACTCTGTGACCCCACGAGAGGGAAACAGACAAAGTGGGTTCAGTCTAAGTCAATTAGAGGTCATTTAACGGGTTTTGGTTGAAAGTAATGGATATTTAATGAGATCATTTGACGACATTTAATGATTAAATAATGTGTTTTGGTTGGTAGAACAAAGTGTGAAGTGAAAATACGTGAAGGGCGTTTTCCAACACACACTCATACACACACACTGTGTGTGTTGGCAGGTTGAATGTATGACATGGAGATGACAAGTGGGCTATGGGGAGAACTGCATGTTCCTGAACTCAACACCACACACACTCTCACACAGTAGAGTCATAGTACATTAAGTGCTCTTCTGTTTCAACATTCAACTCACACACTTACACTTCATCTCAGAATCTCATTATCTTTAATAATACCAGACACACACACACACACCGAGGCAGAGTCCATGTCATAGCTGGTACATGCAGTCCTCCGCTCGTGACCAGTCAGCTCGGTGAGGTTCAGCCTAAGCTGAACTCACTGACTTCACACGCATACCTACAGTGGGACACACACACACGCACGCAGGCACGCACACACGCGCACACGCACACACACACAGTCTGTGACATGAATTTCAGATCAGTTTGTGTGGTGGAGTGCAATGACTATCACAGGTCAACAGAAAGGGGCACATAGGAGGAAAACCACTTCATGGAGGACCAGAGTGGCAATAAGGACGTCTTAGTAGTGTGATGAGCAGAGGGACACAACGAATACGGCATATAGAGAGACAGCTAGAGGACATACGGCTGGAAGAAAGGATGTTTGGGAGAGCACGGAGGGCACTTGTGCTAACTGGAGGAGCATTTATGCACAATGAGGACAAGAGGGACACTTGGAGTGAATGGACAAGTGCTTGGTTCAATCAGAGGGACATCT
This sequence comes from Brotula barbata, assembly GCA_900303265.1. NCBI lineage: Eukaryota > Metazoa > Chordata > Actinopteri > Ophidiiformes > Ophidiidae > Brotula > Brotula barbata. Next base: position 4,947 of record OMNV01025941.1, read on the forward strand.
AGCATTTTAATATGATGTCAGGGTCACTTGGGGCTGACCAGAGGGACATCAGGGGCATCAGAATGAGTCTCTGTGTAAAAGGAAGTGCATTTGGGACTGTGAGGAGGCACACTTGACCTGACTAGAGGGTCACTTGGTTCAAACACTTGGCAGATCAAATGGGCGGAGAGGAGAGGAGACAGAAAGACGGGCCCGGTGTCAACCAGAGGAGATCAGGGTCAGGCAGACGGGGACTCACGCTAACCCAGAGGACGCCGAGGACAAGACAAACAACGCGCCGGGTGTCCAAATTCGACTTTCCCTGAAGAACCTGCTCGTCAGGCTGCGAACGAGAGCAAACTGAAGTGACACAAAGAGAGAAAAGATGAAAACAAAAAGAGGGATTCTCTCATCCGTCCACACCCCTGGCCTGAAATCTCTATTCGTTCCAGACAGACACAGCTGCTGCAATTTGGCCGAGGACGACAATCTGAAACTCGCACATACACACACACACCGAGCTTTTTAGATACCATCACACCCCAAATTTCCCATGGTGCTTTGTAAACAGAACACACCCGTCCGCCCGTGGCTGCACTTCAGACAACACACAAACACATTCACCTATTACTCACCCAGACACCGGGTTGAAGACACACAATGCTTTGAGAGTGACCTTAAAGGAACAGCCCAGGGCTCCACGTAAATCCTCTTGTTCTCCATCGGACCCAGAGTGAGATGAGAAGGTGGACATCAGCTTAGCCCAGCTTAACACAAACAATGGAAGCCTAACAGAGAAAAATCATGAGCCGTCCATCACACACTCACGTACTATTATCACAGGAGGCTTTTTGATCAGTACATCGGCAAAAGTATGCAACAATACAAAGGATACATTTATTTATTGGTATTTATTTATTATGGAGAGAGAGAGAGAGAGAGAGAGAGGAAATCACTTGGAGAATGGTTTCACACTTGGCAGGAAAATGAAAAGCAGGAGGCAGTAAAAAAAAAAAAAAAAAAAGAAGGCCCCAGAACTACTTTAAACTTGAACTCTGACGACAGACTCCACCCTGCTACACACACACTCACACACACACAGGGTGCTGTCTGTCCTCCTTGGTTATTGGAAATAATTTGAATAAATCAGAATCTGAGGAGGGATTTCATTCTGAATGGTTGACTCTTTCAGAAGGTTCTCATTAGGCAGGTGACATGCAGACACAGGCGCGCACACACACACACACACACACACCACCACACACACACACACAAACACACACGCAGACAAATGGATCCGTCTATTACAGGAGTGGAAATGGACCAGGACAGTTTCCATCCGACCAATGCCTGATCTTTGACCTCACAGCTGGGTGTGTGTGTGTGTGTATGTGTGTGTTTGTGTGTGTCTCTATTGGTAAGTGTCCCCTCCAGCTGCACAGATGGAGAACATTTACACACACACACAGTCGAGACAGATGGAGGAGATTTACACACATTGTAACCGATATTGTAAATACCTTGATCGTATTACCATTATGTAACAGGACAACACACACACACACACACACACAGACACACACACACAGACACCCTCAGGTCAGTGATTTCACACTTTTAAAACCTCCTGTATGTATAAATTATCTGTGTAAGTGTGTGTGTGTTCCGAGAGGATGCTGGTGAAGAACAGGAGCGAGTTCTCACCTTAACCTCACTGTGAAATGCGTGACACTGTTGGTCATGTGATCTGTGTGTTGGAGTAAAGCTGGCACCCCGCTCTCTCTCTCTCTTTTCGAGCGTGGAGCTCTACAGCAGAGAATTCCACGTTTTATGAGCTTATCGAGCGTGTTTGCTCAGCTTTCACCCTAGTGAAAGCCGTGTAAACCGTGCGTCTTACATGCGTAGCGGCTAATTAACTTGCACATTTTTATTGGCATTTCGCAAAAAAAGGTTTTCAAACACTTGTGTCATGTTGGTGAAATCAGAGGAAACGTCAGCGGGGAGCCAAAACTATCTGAGGGTGTTTACATTGTAACAATGCCACCAGAAAAGATACTTACATTTCATGGATGAATTAAGGTTTTATTGGTGTTTTTTTTAACCACAGTGGTTTTCAACTTTACCCCACAGCTCTTAATTGCAGGATTTTCTATTTTGATTGCACCCTAAAACAAACACTGCATAATTTTTGACTAATTTTCAAAATAATTGAAATATGTTGTGCACTACAGCAGTATGATTTTGTATTATTTACCCTTACCTTAACATGTCCCTCATGGAACACCACTGAGTCAAATAATCCAAATCGAATGAGCTGAATGTGCTTATTGAGTAAGTTGTGTTTTCATTTTTAATCGATTATCTCCATGGTGTCTGAAAAAGAAAGATAGAGGAAAGAAAAACATGACATCTGAGTAATAACACAAATTTTCCCAAAGTGACAGTGGGACAAACACATGTGGTTAGAAAGATGCAGCTTTGAGTCAGAAACAGAAACCGACTGAGCACTGGCGTTCGTGTCATCAGAGGAAAGGTCAGCCGCTAATGAAAATCATTACTCGGCTTCCTCTGGAGATCATGAATATTGACAGTAAACTGGGCCGAAGCTCCTCCGTTCCTACTTGTGCGGACCGCAGAGTTGGACGGACAGGCAGACTCTTTGCCTCTGACCTTGAGGCAGCGAAAAAGCTGTAAACCATGAAAGGGTGTGTAGCTGTTTGACATCCACACATACTCTGCTGTGTCAGAGCACAGAGGACAACATAATACTCACAAAGCCATGCAGCACAAAAGAGAGTTTGAATGTGAAACAATGGAGGGTTTAATATTTAATATTTAGCAGCTGTGTGTGTGTCCCATCAGTGACAGTCCTGTGTTTTATCAGCCAGACAAACCTGTCAGACAACACTGAGGGTCCATTGTTATGTTTGTGTGCATTCACAGGAACGATTGCGTGCGTAGATATTCAGACTCCGAATACCAAGTACATTTACTCCAGTACTCCTGTAGTAAAACCGCAATCATGGGTATTCCGGGTGCCTGTGAGAGTCACCGAGTTCTCATGATGACTCCATCAGGAATGATGTTACTTCACTGGAGTACTACACACCTGCTCAGTGGATTCGGTGTCAGGCTCAGTACTTATCAATTAACCCCCGTTATCCCAAATCCTCCGCTAAAGCCATTTGGCCTTTCGCTGTTCGCCAGATTTGATTCTTGGACGGATTTGGAGGTGTTTGATGGAGGGAAAGCCCTTTGTGTGGTTCCCTCAGGAGAACAGCAGCAGACTGGATCACAGACAGAGACGTTCCAAGGCTAGCATGCTACTGCTATCAGATAAAACCCTCCGTCTCTGCCTTCCATTAGGACCCAATGTGTTATGGATTTTCTCACACAATAGATCTCATTTAAGCCCAATAATGCAATCCTTCAGTGCTTTCCCCAAACTGCGTTCGTTTTCTGACGCGGTCCGCGATGGGCTCGTTTCTACCATCTTGTTTCCATTGTCTCGTTGAGTCGCTGCCCCGTCGTAACCCAGAGAAACAGATGGAGCAGAACATCGCGGGGTGAAAACAAGAACAGAGGAGTTTTTTAAAGTCTGAATCTGAGACTTTGTTTTATTTTTGTACGTGTTTTATTTTTTTTCTTTCCCGGGTTCAAACCCAGTGATCTCCGTTCTTGGATTCCTGGAAGCAAAAGTCACATGATTAAAGTAGCTCCTTTACCGGGCAGCCATTCAGACACCTGACAGCAAATATAAATTTGATTTCAGATTCTAAGCCCAAGGAAGTCCAGGGCTATTTCCTAGAGTTCACCAAACTCCAGGAAATCCCCCGGCTCTATTCAGCTCTTAAAGGAACATTCAAACGATTAGCTCCCTCAAGCAGGAAAGCAGTTTAAAATTAGAATCCAATGAGAGTTCAGACCTCCAACAATTTTACAATAACCATCAGAAATGTTGAGTTTATGCCAAACAGGCCTGCTGCTTCCAGACTTTGTGCTAAATTACACTGTGGCTGGGTCTCTGAATGGGATAAACTGATGTCCAGCGTCTCATCTGACCGCTCCGAAATGTGAAATGTCCTCTGGCACGACTGGTTTGGTTTGCATGGTTAGCATCTCTCATTGTGAGTAAAGCTACCAGCAACCAGCTCGCTAGTTCTCAGAAGATCCTTCATATTTCTGCTTTGAGTCTGGACGAAGTGTCAAACAAATGTCAACCTGTCCCCTCTTCGCTCTGGAGACCCGTGTCCCACGGCACACGGCTGCTCTTCATTTGGTGAGACACTTTAATTTATTATTTTTATACTTCTGGTTTAAGACAAAAGCGGAAACCACCGGCCACAAACAGACGGCCTCACCGGGTTCAGACAGGATCCACTCAAACCCTTCTCTGTCCCAGTGTGTGACCGTCTGTCTCCTCTCTGATGTCTCTCTATTCTTTGCTTGAACAAACTGGGTGGTGTGGGGCCAACATTACCCAGGGTGACCCTCTGTTCCATCCTTCTCGTTCTCTACCGCCTTCCTCACGCAGACACACACACACACTTCTGTTTGTACTTTGTTCTCTTCTTCTGGTTCAGCTTCGGCAACATGTCAGGAATTATCTCAAGGTTGGAGGAAACAAATGTTTCTCCCAATATGTCACGGTGACAAATCTTCTATGCCTTACATGTTTTGTGCTCTGAGAATTTCTGACGAGTTTCATTTTTTACTTTTTTCTTTTCTTTTGTCATTTTGGCTTTACTGTGATAGGTACAGTAGAGAGACAGACAGGAAGGACGGGGCTGAGAGAGGAGATGACACGCAGCAAAGGGCGCAGGCCGGAATCTAACCCAAACCGCTGCATAATGAAAAGACAGAGGGATTCGCAGAGAAGCAGGACATTTCATCATTTGGAATGTTAACTCAGCCTGGCAGAGTACTTCCATATTAGGTTCATCTCGATTCCTCCAGGAAACCCACCGATGTCCACTGTTTTAGATAGCAGCGTATTAGAAACACCTGTCAATACAATCATACAATCCGGTCACGGGGAGCAATCCGGTCTCGTCCGGATTCAACCTGGCCAAACATGTTTTATAATGCTATGGCTCCAAATTAAAATTAAAGCTAAAGAAAGGAGTGTTTGTTTAAATATTTACCTTATAAGACTGAAAATCCTACAATCCTTAATGCTAAATATGATTTCACTTCCTTCTTTCCTTGTTATCTACAGTCACCATCACGTTTCTGTCTTAATCGAGTGAGTCAAGGCTTCTATGATTTCCTCCGTTTGTTTGTTGAATTGTTGGAGATCCTCTCTGTTACGTCTCCCCTCAAAGACAAGGACATGGACTCTGAATTATTAACAGTAACTCGCTCCATGTACACATACATCCAGTCGGGGCGGAGTTATATTTAATTCATACACTGCTGCTGTCGGGCACCATAATCATACCACGACGCAGGGTTTCCAACATGAAGGCAGCTGAAAGAGGCCGATTCCTCTGCCTCTGAGACCCAGGCAGCAAGATAACGAGACAAGATGATGACTATTAATGTGCCAAAAACAAGAATGAGACATCCCGTGATGAAACGGTGAGCGGAGAATGAAGACACACACATGACATGACACGATGGAAAGATAATGGGACGCAATCGGGATGTTAAAAATGAAACCCAAGCCGTTGCGTTTCACTTCTCACCCTCCAGAGAGGGAGTGAGGACAAGGACAAATGTGACCGTGGGTACCTACTCTTTATACTGTCTGACAAGGGTCACGACCTCCGCTTTGTGTGGTGGAAAAATGCAGCCCGCAATCCCCAAAGTTCAGCCTGAGGTCAGGGGGGATGAGACCGTGTGTTGCTGTGACGGCCTCCGTGTACACGCAGCTCCAGATTCCAACTGAGAGGAGAAAAATGAAAAGAGAGATGAATGAGGGAGAGAGAAAGGATGCAAATGAAAGAAGAGGCCCGAGCTTCCTCACCTCCTGTGAACCAGCTGAGCCCAAGTCCCTCCTCGGTCAGGACACAAACCAGGACGGGTCGACGCATTCACACTGTTGAAAAAACGAAAATTAGCAGTGAGAGAATGACCAAAAGACTCACGTCACCTTACTCGCTCGTTTATTTGTTTTGGGGACTTAGCGAGATGGTTCAACAAAACTACGACATGAAAACAACTTTCCAGTCCGAGCCGAGATTTTCCGAGACATTTGACCTTTCCTCTCATTTCCATGTGTTTTCCATGACTGGAAATGTAGTCAGCAGTTGTCCAGGTTTTCTAGGACGTGTGGGAAAGTGGGTTTGTATGTATGTTGATTTTTCAGAAATCATCATGAGAACATTGTATTTGTTTTCGATTATTTAAACTTTTTTTGAGGCACTGGCACAGAGCTTTGGTGATTTTCTACTGTTTGAATTTCTCTCCTGGGGACGTTTGGTCTGTTTTCCTCTGTCTTACATTGCGGATATAAAAGGTGCTTTCGTTTGCTCGTGCGGGGCCTTCGGGCTACCTGCTGCACCCTTCGTGTCTTCGTCCCGCCTTCTGTCCGTCGCTCGGCGCGTTTGGAGATTCACGATATGAAACTGAAGCCGATCGGTCTGAGGAGACGAGCCGCTGGGCTTTATTTTAGCAGCTGTGGAGCTTTGAGCTGTTTCGCAGTGCTGCCGCACACAGAAGTGCTACTGTGTGCTCCCGTCAGCGTACAGGTGGATTAGTCATTCCTCTGCCGCAGCTTCGTATTCCTTTTCCCTCCCTCCGTCTGTTTTCATGTCTTCCCAACTGATCTCACGCCTGATGGGCTCCACGCACGGCAGGTGACTTGGGTCTCCTCCCTTCGTCTCCAGAGGGACAGCGTGGACACCCCTGATTATGCTGTCTCATCTGATTGTTTGGGATGGGGCCTCCCCGCTGTGCTGTCTGCGTAATCTTAAAATAGAAGAGACAGGACATCGCAATAATAAGAAGAAGACACCAACAACAACTCAGAGGAGGGAGGACGTCCATGCCACATGAAGACATTAAGGAACAGTTTGAAATGAGATGACAAAATAATCTGCAGTTTTTATCTGGAGTGCCATTACCATTGAATTCTATGGGTGTGAAACAGTATATCAGGATCCAAACAAACTCAGACTGTGGGCCACATTTAAATCCAGGGATGAAAACTCTTCGACAAATGAAAAATAATCTCACTCTGAATCCATGCCAACATGTTTGATCAGAGCATGAGGAGTGTTTAAACTCAGAGGGAGACGCAGCGTATCGTTTGAGCTTTTATAGTCTCCGTCCATCATAAGAGGGAAGAAAGAGACCAGTCTGATTTCATGGACGCTGTAATCTGGGCCAGAATATGAGCACCAAAGAATGATCTGAAACATTAACTCAAGGGTCGAAGAGTTTTCTATCAAGAAACACAAACTTCCTTTCCTACCTCTCTCTCGCTCTCTCTCTCTGATTGTTTCTGACCAAAAGAACAACGGAAAAGCAGAAAGAGGAGAAAACACAAGTGAATAATTGCTGCCATGGAAACCAAGAGTACACATCCTGCTCCGACCGGAGGCGACAGGTGTATGTGTGTGTGTGTGTGTGTGTGTGTGTGAGAGAGCGTGCGTGTTTGTCAGAGCGCCAAGCCCGTCTTCCTATTGGCTACTGGGATGCGGAGCATCATTGGTCACGGCTACTTTAATGTGTAATCCAGCTGCTGCAGCTGTAGACACCCACCCCCGCCCCAGAATGTAACTAAGTATATTTAAGTATATTAAAGTATTGTACTTTCTACTTTGTTTGCTTGTTAAATATTATTGAACACAGGATTTTTAGTTACAGTGCACATCTACCACAAAATGAAGTCTCTCTCTCTCTCTCTATTTATTTCTCCGTTTGTCTCTTCCATCTGCTCATCCAGCCTAAAACAGGAAATGGTTTCCAAGAGAAACTCCCGCTGGACATCATTTGAGGGACTCCCGGGCCCTGACAGTGTGAGTATGTGTATGTGTGAGTGTGTGCGCGCGCATGCACACGTTTCCGTCATAAACACCTCACACACTCCCCAGAGCTGCAGCTGAACTCTGCAACTCATCCATGTCACCTTCAATTTACATGGTCACGCTGCTCCTTCATCCTAATTTGTCTTTCACCGTGTGCGTGTGTGTGCACGTGTGTGTGTGTTGAGTGGGGGGGGGGGGGGGGGGTCATTGTCTCATGGCAGTAAGTACTGTGTACTATGCTTGACACGATGAAATATGAAAAATGCTCTGATTCAGACTAGTCGTACAGCAGTCAGTTTAGCACATTTGCCCCCAAATATGACATCCTCACTGTCACTCTCTCACACACACACGCACACACACCTATATACACTAGGCCTTCTTTGTCATCAAACTAAAAAGGTTGATGAATCTTCATACAGAAATCGTACTCGTTGTTTGTTGTCCATGCGGTGGCGCTGCATTGCCAAAAACATCCCAACTAAAACCAGCAGAGCTCAGAGCGCCACCACCTGGCAGACGAACACAACACACAAACCTGGGAGGAATTTACAAATCTGTCAGACTCTGGAATGATGGTCCGGAAGGTCATGTCTGGTTAAAGTCATGAGGTCAGACTTGGTTCTCTGTAAATTAGTTTGACATTTTTGGGGGTTAAGGTAAAAAAAGGTAAAAGTTCATCCTCTTCCACAGCAAATCTGCAGTTCATCTGGACAATAAATACAAACGAGAAAAATGAAACGCAGCAGAGAAAAAGATGAACAGAAGCAGAATCTGCAGGTCTTGCTGGGTGTCATGTTTGTGTTGTTCTGTGTGTGTGTGTGTGTGTGTGTGTGTGAAGTAGCAGTAAGATCCACAGGTTAACACACAGTAACATAAACCTTCCATAACATTTATATCCTCTGATGTAAAGTTAGACCGTGACCTTGTCCGTGTGACCAAACCTAATATTTCTCTCTTTCTACATTTCATAACCATGTCTGTGTTCAACATTAAGCTGCAAAAACCCTTCCTTCACACACACACACACACACACACACACACACACACACACACACCAGATGTCTGGGAATAAGGGACATTTAAAGAGCTGGTGAGTTACGTACATCCGAATTTCTTTCTCACACACCAAGTTCAACACAGAGGCAGCCAACTGGTCAGGAGAGAGAAAGAGAGCGAGAGAGAGAGTGACAGGGAGAGAGAGAGAGAGAGAGAGAGAGAGAGAGAAGGAAGATCTTGCAGCTTTTTACTTTGTATTTTCAATAGGAGTCCATCGTAAACCTCAGCACCATTAAAGTATCTAACACTGATATTCTAACTACACAAAATATTACAAATGATCCATAATCCATGCAATGACAGACACTCATACACACTGTGCATCAATCCTCTTTGACAATATTAGGAGTACAAGGATGAAATACAAAAAGGTACAGATTGATTACAAACAAACAAACAAAACAGTAAACATTGTGTTCTGCTCTTCCTCTGAGATTGTCACACTCAGAACTCATCAATTACCAAATTACAGAATCTTTGTTTGCATTAAAGCTTTTGAGACACACACTTCCTTTATTGTTGTAACTGTGACAAAGGTTTTGTATTCAATGACTAAAATATACTTATTTATTTTATTTATATTTATGTTTTACGTATTATTATTTATGTATTTTTTCTTTTAAATAAGGTTATTTTAAATATGTATGTTTTATACCATTATCTTTTAACATAATTTTCCAAAATTAACATAAATGACTTTCCAGTTTTTGTGTTTGAATTTTGAGCGAGTGAATTCCTTTTTTAATTTCCATGGGGGTGAAGGTTATTATCATTAACATTATGACTATGCGAACATTATTACACCACAAATTAAGTAATGAAGTAAAAATCAGCAGGTGACATCATTTCATCTACAGTCTGTGGAAAGACATCTTTGACCAATCAGCTGGCTCAGTGTTAACATAGCCTTAATGTGTGTGTGTGTGTGTGTGTGTATGTGCTTTTCCTTTTCATCGTTTTAATATTAAGTGTGAGGAATATTACCTCTTCCCATCATCACCTCCGTAGAGATGAGACGGAGAGGGAAGTCACACCCTGCCACCTCCAACACACACAGAGCGAGAGAGAGAGTTTAAGCCAAGTGAGGTGTGACTTCCAGTTGTAATGGCTTGCTGAGTGAGAACACAGTGTTCACTTCCAGAAAGAAGACAGGCTGGCCATCATCCTTATCAACGGATTGCTCATTTCTTGACTTAATATTCACTAATTAACGCCGGACCACCTTTGAATCAATTAAGGACGTTTTTAAAGGCAGCGTTCTCAGGAACCACCACTTCAAGCACCCAGAGCAGCACAGCAACACATACAGTAACAACCCCCTAGTGCCTCGCAAACACCAGCTACATCCACAGCAACTGCCTGCAACACGCAACCACCCAGCAAACACCGCAGCAACAAAGCAGAATCAGAGGAAGAACTCTTAGGGTTTGTTTGAGTCACACCTGAGCACCCCTCCTCCCCGCAAAATTGTTTCCCCTCCTCCATTCATCAATCTGTGTGTCCCCAGACGGTTCAGATGCGTCACGTTCTTCATTTCATCTGTTTTTCCAGGAGGACTTCCGAACAATAAGTCAACCTGTCAAGCAGCCTCTCCTCCTCCAACGGTAACCTTCGTACGTCACGCGGCGTTTTTGATATCACAAACAGAACTCCCTTTCCCCAGAAAACAATCCGCAGTCATCAGTCACCAGTCATCAGTCGCACATCATCTGTGCAAGAGGTTGTATTATTGTAAAAGTCAACGATCATTACAAATATTTTGTAAGCGGCATCGTTCAGGGCACTCTTCATAAATCCTGACATTCCATGATCAAATATATCAATTCAAAACGAGTGCAAGATGAATTATAAATTAACATTTTCTTAATTTAAAAAAACATGGATGCAGTTTTTTGTTTTGTTTTGATCTGCAGTTTCCTGAGAACATGTGTAGTGATTCAGATTTTTTTAAAATGACTAATTTTTAAAAAAATCTCCAGCCGGTAGATGATCAATGTTTTCAGTGCGTTTGATAAATTCCCATTATTTTCGTTTAAGGTTTCTCGGCCAATCAGGACACTTCATTCTGTGTCACCGCCCCTGACTCCAGCAGCGCCGTGATGTCATCATCAGTGTAGGACAACGTGTCCCGCAGCACCTGCACAGTGTGCTGTCCAATCACAGGAGGGGGCGTCGGCCCACTAGGGACGAAGCTGCTGAAACGAACCGCTGGACCTGAAAACAAACAAACAAACAAACAAACATAAATAAACACACACACACAAACATAATGGATAAACCACTTCTTCTCTATTCCTTCACCCTCCTCTTCCTCATCTTTCACTTTGTGTGTTTGTGTGTATGTGTGGCCTGATGGACGATGCCCATCTCCATCCTTATGTTTCTTTCCTTTCTTCAGGCCTTTCACGTCTTCATTTCCCTTTCCTCTGCTCTCACTCCTTTCCTTTTTCCTGTATTTCCTCATTCCATCCCTCCTTTTATTTCCTTGATCTTTCCAAACTCTTTCACCATCTATTTAGTGAAGGAGCTCCAGAGAAATTGAAACAGCGTGTGTAAGTGTGGTGTGTATCTGCGTGCGTGTGAGCCGATGGGACTCATTAAGGACACGGAGAGAGAGGCAGAGATGATAATGATGATGATGATGAAAGGATGACACTGGTGACAGCTCTGACCTCTCTCTCTAACCTACTTTCTTTTTGCCTCTTCTCTTTTCTCAATCAGATCATTGTTTTCTTCTCCTTATAAATCAAAAATAATAGAAAAATCCTTTTTGATAGTATAGTATATTGATAGTTTTTGATAGAAGTATTAATGATATAGAGTAATAATAATACAGTACATTTATCTGTTTATCTGTCTCTAGAGGACAATCTGGGTTTGTCATCGTCCAAAAAGTTTCAAGAACTTTGGCAAACAAAACGTGGATCAGCGATGAAGAATGATGTTTTCCTGAGAAAAAGAAAATGATGTAACGTGTGTGTGTGTGTCTGTGCGTACTTGTCATGTCAGACTTAATCCTTGAGCTCACACTGTTCCACAGAGACGTAAGCACAAGCGGGCAGATCGAACAAATGGAGGTATATTTTATTCCTAAACTATTAAACCAGTTCTGAAGAGGACAAGAAGCAGAACAACTCAAAAAGATGGAAGATAGGTGAGACAGAACAAGGAGGAGATAAGTAAATAAAGAAAAGAGTAAAGAAAGCAGGACAGCAAGTAAAGCATGAAAAGGAAATGAAAGATGAAAAAATAAGTCAGACATTCATGTGTGAACAAAGAGTTTATTTTAGGAAACTCAAAACAATCAGCTGTTTTTGTAGAGCAGCGCTAATGAGCTTGGTGTGTGCGTGCGCGCGCGTGCGAGCCCCCACACGTGCATGGCTTCACAAGCATATGTGTGCCTGCATGGTTTCATGCATGACTGTGTCTGTTAGTGTTTGTCTGCCTGAGTGTGTCTATGAGTGTGTCTATTTGTGTGTGTGTGCGTGTGTGTGCGTGTGTGTGTGTGTGTGTCTGGACAATGCTGCTATTTTCAACCCATTAGAAAGGTTTTCCCCTTCGCTAACACTCAACAAGTGTCAGGCTCTGTGTGCTTGTGTGCGCGCGCACGTGTGTAGAAATCTGTTTACATAATGCTTTTGTTGCTTCTATTTTTTTGCCCTCAATCCCTCACTCTCAATTTGTCTGGGAGCAAAAGAAAGACCGAAGGAAAAAGGATCAAATATGACAGGATACAGTATCGGACTACAACAGGGGATGAGATACGGTTTTCTTCTTGCCCATTAGTGAAATATCTGGGCCCACTGTGTCTCTTCTTGTTGGTTTAGCGGTGGACAGGGACATTTTTGTGTCTTTTTCTGTCTCCTGTCTAGCCCTGTACTTAATCTTCAGTTATGCCAGTGTGGGAAATCCACCCTAACAGAGAGATGGAGCTACAAAAGGTAAAAGAGCTCCTCACTGATTTGGCAGTGAGCCTTGGATCCGACCTTACAGCCCATCCAGAACTTCACATGGAGCACTGTCTCATCCGTGAGCCTCTGGACAGTCGGAGGACATGTCAATCAGTTGATGGTTAAAGATGACCCCATCACCAAATGAAAGGAGGATCCATCTGCTATTACTGTGACACACGCCTCCTCAAAAGGCCCCAGAATATATCCATCGTGTCAGCAGTTTCAATGTCAGATTATTTGCAATCGCAAAGGGGATAATCATCTGGATTTGATGAGAATTAAAATTGTACAAATAAAAACAATACAGTATTTTAACTGCTCCTGGCTACTAAGTGACATTACTCAAGTCACGGTCACGAACCACCAGTGGGCCGCCAACCACCGATTAGAAACCCCTGGAATATAGGACAGGATTTGATTTGTCTGGTTCAATGGGATAGGACTCAATATGATACACAGGACAGGATGCAACACGATACAATAGGACAGAATACGATACATTTAGTATAGAGTGTTGTGAATAAGTTATGGTACTGTACAATACAATACCACAATACTATCAAATACAATACAATACACGATACTATCAAATACAATACAATACACGATACTATCAAATACAATACAATACAATACACGATACTATCAAATACAATACAATACCATGATACTATCAAATACAATACAGTGTAATAAATAAGGCTAAATAAATACACATTTATCTGCCTCCACTCACCCTATGTGCTCTGTGTAATGTACACTATAATTCTGGACACCATCATATTTTGCTGTTTGTTCTGCTGTTGTTGTTCACACACACACACACTGCACAAAGAGAGGAATGTCACGGACAGGCCAGCCAATGAATGTTCTAAAGCTGCACGTTTTCATGGTCGGTTAACCTTCTAGGTACAGACATTACACACACACATACACACATACACACAGGCATACGCACGCACGTACACGCACACACACACACACCCGCACTTGTATCTGGTGTTGTTTACTAAACAGTGAAAGAGAGAATGGGAAAGTGGAGAGAATGAAGAGAATATTGTTAAGGTAATGAATAGAGCTGGAACACGCTCTCTCTCTTTCACGCACACGCTCGCTCGCTCACACACACACGCACACGCACAGCTTTGACATTATGGTTTTGTGGAAATCATAAGAGAGAAGATGATTATAGGACAAATGGGAGTATCATGGGATGTCATTTTTACGTTACCAGAATAACATAAAGCAGTGTGTGTTTGTGTGTGTCCCTGCATGTGTGTGCGTGGATGAATTGCAAGGAGTGACTCCACAAGTGAAACCACAAGAGACGTGGTGTACTATGACACACACGCACTGACAATAGTAACCATCAGATGGGAATGATCACGCTGTCCTCACCATCCTGTCACTCACTGCCTCTCCCTCGTTCTCTTTCTGTCACTTTCTCTCTCTCTCTCTCTGCTATTTGAATCTCTTCCACAAAGTTTCCAAAACCAAAACGTATACGAGTGTGACTCCTGTGTGTTCTGTTCTGCTCCAGTCCATCGTGACATTTCCACGTCTGCTCCTTTGATTGAATGGATCCACAGGTCACACTATCACTTTTTCTATCACTCATCTTTTTCAGCTTTCTGCATGTTGCGCGTCCTTGAGGCGATTCTAGGAGTCTCAGAGAAGGTTTGTGATAGGGATCATTTCACAGGGTCAAGGGATCAATGAGTAAATTCTTGGCCATCATGAGAAGGATCCAAATGTTTCTTTGTTCCTCCTCTCGTTCCATTTCTTTTCTCCACTGATCTGACAAGAAGAAAATATCCAAAACCGAACACACAAAGTTTGTTTGTGATACACTAAGTAATGAACTAATGTCCATACTTGAGCGGACACCATCCAGCCAATCAGGAGCCGGTATTTGTTGTGGTAAAAAGTTTTGAAACACACTCAGACCGAGACAACTGGCTCAAAACCAAACGCTACACGCCCTAATGCTGCTCATTATGAATGTCTTCCTGCAACGTTTCCCCTTCTCCATAGCTCTCTCACACATACACACACCCACACAAACTCTCTTTCACACACACACACACACATACACACACAGGTAGGGAGACAGATTACATTGTAAATACACAGCTTCCTCTTTGTGGAAACACATTGAGATCCATCAAATAGGTAGAGCAGTGAGTCCCAACGGATGTATGTGTGTGTGTGTGTGTGTGTGTGTGTATGTTAGGATGTCATCCTTAAAAAGGATTGCAGTTTTTATGAGGAATATTTGTTTTGTATCTGCAGGAGAGTTCATAACGGGACCATTCCACTGGATTGTGTACATGTGTGACAGCAGGACGTTCTGTGAGAGAATCCCAACAGATAGTAAAAAATACCTTTTCTTGGAAAAGGTCATTTAACAAGTTGGCGTCAGGAAGAGTTAAGGTTAAAGGAGGACATCTTTGTGTATCTGTGTGTGTGTGTGTGTGTGTGCTGACCTGGTACAGCGATGTGTCCTGCTGTAGGATGCTCCATCTCCTGTATGAGTCCATTGTGCTTCACCTGCACACCATGAAACAAGGAGAGAATAATAAAGTACAGCCGTTGTTCTTTGTAGCAGCTATTAATCTGCTTTTTCTGCATTAAACACTCATTGCGACAGACACATCACTCTGACCTGCTGAAGTGGTATGATTTTATATCTGTGTATCACAAAATTGGGAAATCTATATGCAATGTTTATCCAAAAATAACAGGAAGGCAAAAGTGTCACCGGTGTTCCAGAGAGGAAACGAGAAGATTTGACCAACATTAGCACAACAAACATTAAAGACATTGATTGCTTTTATGAAGACTGTGGAATGGCACACACACACCGCCAACAACAACGCCATCTAGTGTGTTTGTAGTCTCACTGGTGGTGGAGGGGGATGTGTTCTGTTCTTGTGATGCGAGTGAAACCACCCTTAAATAATTGAGTGGCGGGTGAGAGGACATAAAACTTGTAGAAACAGAGATGCCACAGCCGACAGAGTGTTACGTAAGAAGACGTGCAGACATACGCCACACGTGCTCCGTCTGCGTCTCTCCATGGGGACATGTGCAGTCACGGGTGATGATGAATAAAGTGGATTCCTCTCTCTGTTTGTGTCTCTTGTCCCGTATGCTTGACTTCTTCTGCGAACATGGAAGCGCTGCGACCACTGATGTCAGCCACATCCCACTGTCTCTCACTTTGTACCACAGGGACCCGTGAGCTCTAAGATCATGTCCTGAGACTAAAAGTTAAGTTCCGGACCAAATCCTTACTTTCCAGACTCCTTTATATTTGCTGCAATTCATTTTAATCTATAAGAGGTTTTTTCTCCGTAATCCAGATTAACAATCTATGTTTAAAACTGTAATGTAAAAAAGTTGAACGATACAAGGAGGGAGAGGTTTGCAGTTCGTCAGTTTTTACCAGTAAATATAGAGTTTCCAGGCTTAAAGGCATGTTGTTCTCTAAATCCTCTTACGTAGGCCATCTTGGAACGGCTCAGACCAAACTTCTCAGGTTTAGCTGGACTGGGATTCATTCAAGATTGTATACATACACACATAATATGATCTGTGTTCAAATGGTTTGAGTCACACATCTCTTTCCATCTCTCTCCCCCCTTCCTCTCCCTCCTCCTCTCCCTCCTTCTCTCCCTCCCTCCAGGGGGGAGCTTTAATAAGTCTCCTCTCTGATTGATGGCTTTAATTTAAACATCAAACCAGGCACACTGAGCAGGACCTCCACTGGTAAATGAATTACACCATCAGCATGTGTGTGAGAGATCCTGCACAGACAAAAGCCACTGCTAGTGTGCCTACATAAAGTATGTACATTCACACACGCGCACACACGCGCACACACACAGTCTGACTTGTACTTGCAGTTTGAAATAAAAATAACCATTTCTGTAGATTCTGATTTTTTGTAATCTCAGTTTTATGACTCCACCGACTTACACCCTGCTTCTGTGTTTTATAATGTTTTCTTTTTATAGTTCTGTTTGCACACCTGTTTTAAACTCACTAACGTAGAGGTGGTTGCTCTTCGACTCGCAGTCTATTTGCTCTGCTCTGAATCAGTCAATGAGTTTTTACTTCTGGTTTAGTTTGGTTTCGTACCGAAAAAACGCGAATCTATTTTTAAAACGTCATGAGAGAACACTCTGCTCTCTGTTGTCAATGAAAACAAGAATAGGCTCTACTATGCTGGGATTGCTCAATAACAGGAACAACAGAAAGGACAGAAAGGAACAAAGAGAAAACTTTCCTGGTGGTGGTCATCATTTGGCCCACATAACAAACAAACTGTCAGCAGAAGCTGAATCTGACTTGAAGACAACCACATGTGTTCAACAATGACCACATGAAGCGACACGCTAACGTTCAACACGCTGACGTGAAGACACACCAGGTGAGCTCCTCATATGCGGACCCTCTCTGGTTTCAGATCAGTCGACAGAGTAATAGATCTTTTCTCACAGGTGATCCTCCAGAATCTAGAATATTTCACACACTTCAGAGTTCTTCCAGGCTCCTCAGTGCCAGCTTGAAGTTTTCTGGTTGATTACAGGAGGTCCAGGCTACTGCTGACTTTACAGGATTACTGCACAAAATATGTTTTATCACTGAAACAATGCAGTGTGTGTTTGTGTGTGTGTTCGTGTTGATCACCATATGGATGTAATGATACCCTGCATAACAAGCAGATAGTATTACACATACACACATGCCTGCAATCATGCTGTTACACCCTTATGCACGCATGCACAAATACAGAGGCACCCATCAAACACACACACGCACGCACGCACACACACGTGCACACGTGGAGTATATATGGGCAGTGGTTGGTGCTGTTCTAACACACTGTGGGTGGAAACAGACCACAGAACGTGCAACATGAACCTCATAACTCTGATTTTAATTATTTTCATGCAGGATTTCATGTTTGTACTTGCTGAGAGCACATTTGCAGAATTTATGACCATTTTTGACCAATAATACCATATTAAAACTATAAGAACTAAAGAGCACCGGCATTGATTTAAGTTCTTCATCGACCAGCACCAAATGGTGAGGATTTCATTTTCTCCAACACTGTAATTGGTTAGAAGACACAAAATGATCCATCAGTGTGTGATGTACTGAAATCAAAGTAACAGAATGCTAACATACTAAACCGTACGAGCGAGGCAATCCGTCTATTTTGGTATTGTGGTAACATTCACTCACACATACACAGACACACACGCATACACATACACACCCACACATATGCCACAAGACAGGAAATCATTCTGCAGAAGTGTGTGTGTGTTGAAACAGATGTTGTGAGTCTTATGTGAGTGTAAATGTTATTGATCTGTGGCTGCACAGCTTTGGGCTTCACCTGCGTGACATGTGTGATGCGTGTGTATGTTAGAGAGAGAGAGAGAAGAGAGGGAGCAAACAAATCTTGCAAGTCAACAGAAATTCCACAACTCCACCATCCATCCATCCATCCATCCATTATCTATACTGCTTACCCTAGCAGAATTCGATCAAACACAACCATCGATTACAACACGGAAACAATACAATCAAATATCGGCAACACCTAAAAACAATCCCACCGGAACCAAGCAGGGCAAGAGACAAAGAAAGAGATGAGTCAAAACAAAAAGAAACCGAGCTCGTCCTGTCTCTGATTGGACAAACAAATATTAACACAGTTCAGTTACAAGAGGGCCCGGCCAATCAGAATCGATCAAATGACAAGATAACAAAATGCAAGCACATCACTCTTGGTCACACACACACTCACACACACACACTGACACAGGAAATCACAGCTTCCCAAACGTGGAGCAACTCTGCCAGCACTGCCACCGCAGCTGTGCAGACGGCGGAAAACTTCCAAGGGGAATTCCAAATTTACACCTGGCAGGGAGAAATACTTCAAAAAGTTCCACTGAACACATCCAGACTTCAACGCAGTAACTTAAGACGAAAACAACTAAGAGTCCGGGACAAAAGGATACTCACAAACACACACACACAGAGAGGGATGGACCGTCGATCTATATTGTAGGATAATTGCACTTTTTACACATTTAGATTTATTTTTCTTGTTTTTGGTATTTTTTCTCTTATATTTTACTGTAGTGCAAATCAATCAATTTGAACTTTAAACTGGTACGCAAAGAGCCCGGGAACAATAGACACACACACACAACCAGAGCGAGAGAGAGAGACAGACACACGCACACACATACATAGACGGAAAGAGAGTTAGACGCAACTTCGAGAGAGAGAGAGAGAGAGAAAAGAGTCTGCTGTAAAATCTGTAGGCAGTTAACAAGTCTGATCAAACGCAACACACACACGTACACACACATCAGTTTGGTTTTGCGGTTTTTCGGCAGCCACGTGCCTCCAGTTTTCCGTCTTCAGCCTTCCACGCTCTCCTCCTTCATATTCCGCTTTTCCTCCTCCTCCTCCCTCTTCTTGTCTTTCCTGCTGTTCATTTCCTCTTTTCTATTTTGTTTCTCACAGTGGAAGTCGATAGAAGATGTCCGAGTTGCAAAATAACAGCCATCACACACACTTTTTCTCAGATCCGTAAGGACAATCTTAGAAACAACCACCTAACTGAAGTCAGATGTGACCTAAAATTGATCTAGAACCGAGCGAAAAGGTGACTTCTTGATCGCCCCTCTCTCACTCTCGCTAACTTCCTATTTTCATGCCTCCTTTCCATTCTTCCTCATCATCCTTTCCTCATATTTTTCCTCCTCCTCTGTCACTTCCTGGCTCTTTGAAGTGTCTGTGGCAGTCCATTAACTCCACTAACCAGCACCCATGGGAGTTGTACGGGCCGCTGTTACATCACGTAACATCAAGGAAAGCGGGGCAGGGTTGATGTATAAGCATGTTTGTATGAACGTACGTGGGAGAAAATGTGCGCTCGTGCTCGGCGTTTCTTCCCAAGTGAAGTTTCCTGAACCAGCTGCTCCCGGTTTGACCCTGAGAATCAAAGCGGCTTCTGAACATGGCAGCGTTTTCATTCCTGTGAAGTGTCACGACAGTAAAGCTGATGTCTCTTATCACGTATGGGGACTTAATAGGATTTTCCGATGCGTTACGTAAAGCCGCTGCAGCCTGAATGCTGAACATCCCGCAAGATGATCTCTTTCATGATCTGCTACATATGTACGGAAAAATTAAAAATATTTATTGGGCAACGACCAAATGACACATAAAAAAAAACAAAAAAAACTATCTCCATCTTATCGTGAGTCTGTCTGTTCCGGAGTCCTGACAGGTGAAAAATCTACCAGCACCAAGGAAGTTATTTTTTGTTTGATCGCAGGAAAAAGGTTCTCATCCATTTTGAGTGAAACTGATGGAATGGTGAACCCATTCCATTTTTTGGAATTTATATCTCATTCATGTTATTCATTCTTTTCCACATGCAGCTACAAGAGTGCACCTGTTCAAGCAGAGGGAATCTGTCTTTGAATTTCCTCTCCCAAGGGTTTTCCTTGCACATGAAGGATTTTTGGGGAGTTTTTCCGAATCTTCCCACAAAGCTTTGGGCTGGATCAGGACACGTTTCTTGTGTGGCCTTTTTGTGCTGTGTACTATGTGATTTTGGGCAACAAAAATGAATTTGACTTTTTTCTTTTATACTGCCGTCACTTTGTCAAGATCTTATGTATTCCATGATGAACTATAAATAGCAACTATTTTTGGAATAATTTGGTTTTAGCAGTGCAATCTGCCACGTTGTGAGTCCAAATTAGCAGCAACAGACAGAAAATAAATTGGAAAAAGAGGAAACTTCTGATGTGTGTGTGTGAGTGTGTGCGTGTGTATGTTGCAGGTGTTGCATAGTACAGTGACCTCCAGTCAATTCATCAGCTCCATGAAAATTCTAGAATAAATTCTAGAAAATTTTCATTGTTAGAAAAACCTAAAAATTAAAATTCATATATCATTCATGAAGGAAAATTCTCAGATTTAGAAAGAAAATACAAAAAAAATCCTCTAAAGGTGAAAGACAGGGCGAGGGCTGTTTGATGTTGATCTCCAGAAGCCCGTGAAGGTGATAAACTCATCAAGTCCACACGAACCGGGGGCGATCTGAGATTTACGCGGGATAACGTTGGTTTGCACGGCCGATCAAAGGTCAAGCTGCTTTAATACACATGTTCCTCACTTTCATCACGAACCTGCTGCCAACACGGAGCTGTGATAACATCCAGAATCTCCCAAAAAAAACACAATAAACACAGAGGAGAGGAGAGGGGCTGCCAAGTGGATTTTTATGAATGAGAATCAAAGCTGTAAAGGTTATTACACCAGAAAATGACTCTGTGTGTGTGTGTGTTTTCCATATGCTTTATACACACGCACACACATACACACAATCTTTGTCACACATTATATTGTGGGCAAAAACCTGTCATTTTGATGCTTCCTGTGCTAATGCAACAACACACACACACAGAGACACATACACACACACAGCTTGGCTCGATTCCCTGGGCTGCAGAAGGAACCGGAAAGCAAGCAAATCCCTGCTGTGCTCCAGTTGTTTCAACCTGAGCCTGTACGTTCCAATATTTGCAGGTGTGTGTGTGTGTGTGTGTTCTCAGGTAACAGTCTGTGGGCTGCAGGAAGTGACCTCGGTCTGAAGGGTTTCAGCTCTTTATGAGTCCACATTCATCCAAAAACCAGTTAGGGAGAAACCAGGTTCAAGTTCAGTTCAAGTTCCTACTGAGCTGCAGTATGAAGACGGTGACCTCTCATAGTAACGTGTGGGTTGACTGATAAGTTGTGAGCCGGGCAGGTGTTCTGAAATGATTCTGACATACAGGCGGACCCAAGGCTCTGCGAGTAGTTAGAAGGACAAATGAAGGCAACGTTCAGAGACTTACGGCCTCCATGACGATGTTACGGCTCAGTAGTTATCAATCTACCAGGTCAGACATCTTTTCACCTGTAAATCACTACAACCAAGCTCACCGAGTAGAAGACAAAGAACAAAAGGCTTCAAATGTAAACCAGTTTAAAACAACTGGAAGATGATTGATCAGTTCTGATCCTACCATAAAATAAATTCCTGTAGTAATTCATACACATTTGGCTCGGAACATTTCAGTCATCATTAATGTTACGGCCTTACAGTGCTCCTTATTTAGTTTGTCATTCCTTACACCACCCCTTTCATTGTTCCTTTATTACTTCCTTTCTTCACAACTTGCTCATTTCGTTATGTGGTTGCTTCTTTTCGTCACATCCAATATTATTTTCTGGTATTCATCTCTCGCTCTCTCTCTCTCTCTCTCTCTCCACCTCAGCCCCTCTCCCCTTTTTCTCCCTGTACAGGTGGCAGACAGGAGCCCCCTACAGACAGAAAGTCTCACTGCATCAAACAGAACGATGACAAAGGGTCTCCGCTATCATAAAATTGTTCACTCTTCAGTTTTTGGTGTCAGTTCTTCAGATTCAAAGCCCAAAGTTATGATGTAGTATTATTGCAAACATACTGAAATGAAAAAAATAATATATTGCAAGTAATATAGCCATATAGCAAATGCAAATTTCTATCATCTAAACCAAACATCAAACATTTAGAGAAATTTCTATATAAAAAGAAAGAAAGAAATGCTTGTTAACTAGGTTATAAACTAAATAATTATGTCAAGACTGCAACACAAACAAAAAAGTACAAAGCAATTCCAGAAACTAATAAAATCAGAATAATACATTCTATTTAAAATATTTTGGTATTTCCATGGTATAATCAGAATTTCACTTTAACAAAGACCGATGGTGTCACAGGCTTTGGTTTGCTCCATTACACGCAAGAAATAAGGAAAAATCCCAGCACGGCTGCATTTTGTTTTTATTTACTTATTAGTTTTATTCTATTTAATGTGTCGGTATTTTGCTGATGACTGGAGTGAGAAATGAAAACGTTGTGCTCGGTTCAGATGTTTTCTCTCGACCACCACTGTGACCTCAGGTTGTCATGCCAAGTGCTCCAGCTTGTCCCTTTATGTGGTTTATGTAAACCAGTTCCCATCATGCATCACAACAATGGCTTCCAAATGCTTCAATTGAGACCATGAAGTTCTGTCGCGTGATCCCAGCATGGCCACAAACCAGACAGGAAACAAAAACTGTCCGAGCCAGCAAACAGAAGAGAGTCAAAGCTTCGTTTCAGAGCACAAAGACGAAAAGAAATCAAGAGAGAGGAAGAAGTGGTGAGAAAATAGGATGGAAAAGAAAACAAAGAAAAACTGAAAAGGACAGAAGAAAGGTGAAAGGATGTTTAAAAAATGAGAAAAATATTACAAAAGAAAAGTACAGATGGGGTTAAAGAGAGAAATGCAAAAGGAAGAGAAAGATATGAGGGAAATAAGAGGAACGTTAGATGAAAAGAAAGAAAGAAGGAAGAACAACAGAAGCGAACAGAATAAAGAGAAAAATAAAGAAAAGAGCAACAATAATTTATGAAGTGAAGAAAACACATTCTGACTATTGGCTTGTGACCGCTAATTTGAAAAGGCCCTGGAGATGAGGGAAAACAAACAGGGAGACAAAAAGGAAAAGCTGAAGAGTGGGAAATGGATACAGAGGCAAAAGATAAAGATGACAAATTAGAGGAGATAATAGGAGAAACACAGAAGGGGGAAAAGGTGGAGGTCAGGATAAAACTGAGAGAGAGGAAGAAAAGAAAGATGATGAGCAGGAGGAGGAAGAGTTAGAATGTAGGAAAAAGAGATAACACGCAAAAGGAAAGAGAAGAAAACGATGAGGAAGAAGACAAGGAAGAGCAGAGAAAGATATATATGAGAGGAAGAGGAGAATATGACTCATCAGGAAATGTGTCTGAGACTGCGTCCAAACCTGATAAACACGCACACACACACACACACACACACACACACACACACAAAGGGATCATAGGAATGAAGGAGACTTCACATATTTGAACTGTGTGTGTGTGTGTGTGTGTGTGTGTGTGTGCCTTTGTCCCTAAATGACCTGAAGACGTTCTATGGGAAAGTGTTTTTTTTTTTTTTTAGTGCGTGTGTGTGTGTGTCTTGTCAACAGATAGACAGAAACGAGTGAAACACCTGGAAGACATTTGGACTTTACGACAAATATCTGCTATAAACACACACACACACACACACACACCTGTAATGTGGATCTTCATTTTTTAAGATTATTTATTACATGTGTGTAGTTTACACACAATATGATGAACACCTGCCAAATCTGACCCTGTCAGCCAGAAGTAGGAAGTCAGCGGGAAATCAATGTTATTTTGCATTTTCTATTTGAACTTCTACTAATTTCATTACTCGTACTAAACATATGTTGCCTTTAACTTTTTTTCGACTTGTAGATCATTATAGACTCCACCACGGAGGTTTTGTTTTCATCCGTGTTAATTTGTTTGTTTCTTAATCAATTTACACAAAATATGTTGGACAACATTCAGGAGAGTGACTTGGCTTTTTTTTTTACATTTGGGTTCATCTCACATAAACGAGCAGCATGATCTTGTGTAGATGCATATGAGGACGTGGATGAGGGTCACATATACAGAATCACAACCAAATCACAACCAAATCACAGCCACAATTGCTAATAGGAGATCTGCACTCTGATATACAGTATGTCTGTTTCAGTTAGCTTTTAATTAGTGCCCACTGGGCACTAAATATCATAATAATTCATCATCTTGCTGTGCATTAATAGAAGAACATTAGTCTGGGGACACACAGGTCCGTCCCACGGGAACAGGTTGCTTCGGGGACGCCATTGCTTTGTATTCTCCTGAGAGGAAAATACTATAATACTATATCAGTGTGCTTTTAATTAATTTCACTTGATGTTTTATTATAATTATTGTCCTAATCTCATCTGAAACAATGTCTCTGTGTTTTTATGTATCTTAACCTGTATTTTTTAAATTGTAATACCACTTGGAGCTATATTCAATGTATGAACACTGAAATACACTCAAATACAATGATGTAATATTATTTATTACTGAGTGCTCCCCAGTTGAGAATGTTTTATGAGCCATTAGGGGGGCCATTGAGGAGGTTCTAGGGGTACATGAAGAGTTCTAGAGGTTCTTGAGAGGGTTCTAGAGGTTTCAGGGGAGGTCCAGGTGGTTCCCTGATGAGATTATAGTGATCAAAGGCAATCTTTAAGGAGATTCTAATGATAATTAGGAAGGTTCTAATGTCTGATTTGTACAGAATTTTCTAAAATAAGTAAATATTTGCATTAGAGAAATGTAGAATTACTCTGTTTTCTCTATCAAACCTCAATGAAAACACAAAATGACTTGTAAGAGGAGAAACTGAACATAAAGACAGGTGATGGACAGGAAATAATGACAGGAAATGAGATGAACGGGGATGAATGGATGAAGTTGGGATGATGGTTTGTATATTATTACTACATAGCTTAAAATATGAAACAGTGAATGCAATTATTGTGGTTGTGTACCACGGTGTGTTTGGCTACAGAAGGAGAAAAAGCAAAAGCAGATTTTTGTCCGATTTCCCATGATACTGTAAACAAAGAACACAGAGCCTGAACTGAGGTGAACAGCTGTACGTCCAGTTTAACAACGTTTACTCCTTTAACAAGCTATTGTTGGCAAGCGGCGAGTGCAATTACACCCCGACCTCTGACCCTCTGACCAGGTCACATAGAAGCATTGTGTGAACACGCCCAGGAAAATGCAGTGATTAAGACTTCTGCTTTGCATCAAAACTTCAATAAAGACAGAGAATCAGAGAAGAGGAGGAGGAAGGACTTATTCTTAATCAGTCGACTATTCTTTACACTTTTCTCACGGTCATGTTTGTGACCTTCATTTAGCCTGCTTATTTACTCACAATATTTTATATGTTTGTAAAAAAACTTTCTCAGAAAAAGAATCTGTCAATAAAAATAAGAATTCCTATCTTTGTTTGTCAGAGTGTCTCTAACGTGCTTTAAAATCTTTAAAAACACACATGCGGATCTAAACCCAATCTTCATACAGCAAAGGATAAATAAATCTATCACTCAGTTGAGCGGATGATAAGAGCTATTAGACACTGGAGACAGCAGCAACATGGAGGAGATCTGCCTCTAATTAAGTTTCAAGAGTTTTCACGGATGGAAAGAAAGATGAATGTGTTGATGCCATCATTCTGTCAACAGCCAGGGAGACAACAAAACCGCGGCAATACAAAAATGTGCATCCAAGACACATCAAGAAAGATACTGTATCTTCAAAAATTGCCAATAATTCACAAATCACAATAAATAGAAGGATACGAATAATGATTAGTTCCATGATGGGATTGTACAGATGGATGTAGTTTCCCAGAAAATTATTGAGTTGAGTTTCTAACCACTAGGAGTGCCCTAGAGCGACATTAATGGATTAAAAAAAATTAATATGAATACATAAACTTAAATTCTGATGTAAAGAATTGTTATATAACTACTGGATAATAGCTAAGCCTGTTATATTTACAGTTTTGTGTCATTTATTTGAAATTAAATTCCACAATGTTTCCACAACTTTTCTCCGCTGTAATAGATTCGTCAAAAAATTCCTGCAACATTATCAGCTAAACTTGATGGATGTGTATAAGTGTGAACTGCAACTGAAGCAATCATAAGATCAACTTCAACATACAGACATCAATCTTGAGCTATAACTTTAAAAAAATAAATAAAAATTAATTCTGCACTGTAACTGTCGCTGCAAACAAGTTAGCAGACATTAGCAAATTCAGTAGCTTGATAATAGAGAATTAGAAGAAAGATGAGAATGGATTTCAAGGAAATCAACGCACCTTAATTGTTTTGAATGACTTTTCTGTAGAAACATTGTGTTTGTTTAAGTATAATAGCTACGTTCATCAACCAGTTAGAAGCAGGAAAACAGTATTGGATTTTAGAAGATTACATCACACTTCCTAACTTGTTATAGTCTGGAGTTAAATAATACACAAAATACATGATCACAATAATATATGACTTTTTCTGAGTTGATTATATTCTTAATGGTATTCAATTGATCAATTGCTGACCAAATTAAAGGGGTAACAAAGGTTAGTTCATGAAAAAAGAAGTGGCTTTATCGGGGGTTTTTTTATGGTTAGAAAATGTATTAAACATTTTGTGAGACCTTATGAATACCCAAAAAGTGAGCTGCTGGAAATGCAGAAAGTAAATTTAATAGCTGGTTGTCTTTTCTAAGCAGCAGCCATTTGCTCTGAGCGGCATCTGCGATTTCTATTCCTACTGATGGATATCTCACTTAGGAGCACATTCAAAGCATCCTTCAAAAGTTAGTTCCAGTTTATTGGACAGTAGGTTAAACAGGAAGCACACCAAAACAGACAAAACAAACAAAAAAATGACATATCGCATTCATGACTGACTCCAAGAAAGACATCCAGAGCTTTCACGTTTGAGGATGTGTTCATTTTCGTTTGACGCGTTACAAAAAAACCTCTGCTGCTCTGCCAAATGACACCGATAGTAGAGTTACGATCTGCGTTCCCTGCTGCCTCTGATAACAGACTGATAAATCTTCTCACCAGCACAAGCTCAAAAACCAACCACGCCATTCAGCCGATGGCATGTTTAAAGTTCATTGGCTGCTGGAAAATCTGCTTGGAAATCAGGGAAAAACTGAATGCAGAGTCAATCACTGTGACCTCCCAAAAGCTACCGTAGATCTTCATGTGGCTCTTTAGACCTCCCACCTCATTTCCATCCATCTGTCAATCCATCTCTGGACAACTTACTCTGGAGCATCGCTGTCTGACTGCTAGAAAAACACCGCAAACTGGATCAGAAAGACTGAGAAGACCTGGAGACTTGCAGATCTCAAGACCACCCAGACCGAGACTACAGTCAGAGGTGAGAATGAACCGCTAATTGACAATTTTCACCCAAAAAGCACATCTGTCCACCTGAGCTGCACTATTCTCCAATTTTTAAGATTGAAAAATTCTTTTTTTTTTTTTTAATAAAATGCTCTGGTCTAGTTCAAAATCATCATGAGATTACTTGGAAAATTGATATACGTAATGTCTGTTAATATCCATTAGCTCAAGCTTATTACACAACTAACACTTTATTCTGTCAAATATGAAAGTTGTTTATTTTCCTTAGAATCAGTCAAACGACAACCAGTCTTTTTCCTAGTTATCTATCTTTGTATTCCAGTGGAGGAATCTTCATTTTGGAAATAAAATCTGTAATCCATCTTCTTAAAGTCTATGTTCATCCAAGATAGAGATAAATTTTACCCAGACAGAATTAAACTGTCAGCTTGTGGTTTGTCTTGGTTAAAAGGATCAGGTCTCCATGACCTGAAGAAAACCTGTCGTACACACCTTTATTTCCAACAAGCTATAAATCCACTTTGGAAAAAATACAGTTTATCATCTGTAAAATTTAGTGACTCATGCAGGTTCCAATTTCCATTTCTGGCACAAAACAAATTAAGTTGCCCTGTTTTTGTATTGCTAAAATGTATCAAAACACATTAAGAATAACCTATAGCCTCAACCCTCCTACCACAGCATTTCTGCCATCTCTGTTTGGTCCTCATACTGAAGCAATGTGTCCCATTACGCCTGGATAGATCATCCAGCGAGACAGGGTAATCACTTGGTGGAGGAGGAAGCACATGCGTCAATGAGGAATGGTGCAAAAACGTCAAATTTAAACATCAGATCAATGCATCCAATCTGGAACTGCTCTCTCACCAAGCCCACATATTGTCCACTGGAATTCGGGCAAATTCTTGTGACTGGTGGACCCCTTCCATGCAAATTAAAAAGCTGCTTTGATGGAAGCATAGTCCTATCCAAGATCTAGAAGCAGAAGCCAAAGGTGCCTAAGTTTATTTTAATAGTTGGTCTCTAGCGTACTCCATCCCTCACTCTGAAGAGACTATTGATCTTTGTTATGGCAATATTAAGAACGACTACAGAGCACCATTGGGATCTTCGATCATGACACCATCTATCTAACCAACTTACCATCGGAAACTTAGGCAACAGATTAGAGAATGGGACAACGATGAGCTAATGTTGTCACTTCTTATATTTATTTCTGTGTAGACAGTATAATTCCCACAGAGCAAAATTCACGATAACGCTAAACCCTGGATTACAAGTGAATTTAGGAAACTCCAAAACCCAATTATAGCAGTCAAGTACAGCAGCAACTGAATATCAAACTACATGAGACACGATGTGGACTTAAGACCATTATTAGTCCAAATTACAAAGGCAGCATCAAACCTAAACAGCTGATGTTTAACAGATTCTTTGACCTGGATCGTACAGAGTGAAAGACGGTCTAGTTGGGTAATGAGTGTGACCCTATCATTGCATCTGCGGGTCGAGTAGAGCGTGTCTTTTTAACATCAATAAAAGGAAAGCTGTTGGCCCTGACAATCCAGATGGTAACACTCTGGAGAGGTGCCATCAACAGCTGAGCCCTGTCTTCCCTGAGCTTTTCCAGTTGTCATTAATTATACGTGCCATCCCAAAGCGATGGAAAACGTCTGCTGTTGTACCGTTGCTTAAAAACACTACAGCGACACAACTTCATCATTTTAGACCAGCGTAGATTACTTCAAATTGCAATGAAATGTTTTGAAGGCATCACTCTCATGAATCTGTGACCAATCCACTTCTAGACAACTGACCGTAACATTTGTGTTTTACAAATCTTATGACTCCATCCATCCCCTTGCTTATTTATCTCATTGCCATCCATTCACGCCTACATCAGTTCATTCATGCACCCATCTATTCATCCACCAATCCTCTCACTCCTCCACTATAGACAGATTGTGCACTGGCCCACTGGTAGAAAACTGGATAACAAGCCAATGAAACTCATCTTTGTATGACCCCCTCCCCCAAGAAGCTAAAGTACTTCACGCCTGATAAATATGTACAGATTTTGACGTGAATAGCTTTGTTTTCTCAACCTCTCACCTCCAAGTGGACGAGGGGTTGTTTGGAGGTCAGCCTGAACGAGATCAGGTTTGACCCCAAAGACCTCAGAGGAAACTTTCTGTCTGTCCACACACCTTCCGTTAGAAAGGAGGGAGATTTTCCTTGAACACAACAGGAGAGTTTTTTTTTCCAAGGCATGCTGAGAGGTCCCGGTGACCTGTTATTCATCATTACTTTAAATTGGCTTCAGTCCTATTTGACAGTAAAACAGATAAAACCAGGTTTCCTTGTTTGATCAGGTGACAGAAAGAAAGGAAGGAGGAAAATGAGCAAGACTAAAAGTATTCAGATGGAATGAAGTATAAGGGAAGAAAATTAACAACCAAAGATGACAGAAAGAAATTAGATCTAAGGAAAGAAGTAACAGAGGAATACAGGGGGAAAGGGGAAAGAAAGTAAAGCGAGGACAGAGAGTAAAAACAGAAATAAGAATTCAGGAAAAGGGAAGTACAGAAAGCAAGAAAATGGAGGGAGAGGAGAAACAAAAGAAGCAAACGAGGAGAGGAATAAGCAAGGCAGGAGGAAGAAGGAAGGACAGAAGACAGCAGAATGGAAAGGAAATACAGAACTCAATGTAAACTATAAATCTAAACAGTAACTCAGGTAATAGAACCTCAAAGTCTTTCTTTTCAGCTCTGGTTACATATACAGAAAAGAAGGGTCATAGATCCACTGATATGTTTGAGAGTTAAATTCCCAATGTGACTGCAAAGCAAGGCACCCAGGCAGGCAGATGTGGTGTGTTTGATTTATCTCAATCCCTCACGTTAAGTCCTCACTGTGTTTAGGTTTCAGCTGCAGTTAAATCAAGTGCACCTCAAGGAAGAGAGAGAGAGAGAGACAGAGAACACAGAGGATAAAGATGGAGGGGTAAAAGACTGGAGTTAAAAAGCTGAGAAAATAAGATGAGACGAGACAAGACAAGATAAGATAGAAGTTTAACATTAATTGGCACAAGCTTGCTCACAGATCAACAGGACAACAAAATAAACTTTAAAAATCAAAACTTTAAAAAGAGAAAATCAATCACAGCCCTGTCTGTAAAAATAAGTTCTAAGACGGCTTTTAAAAGAGTCCACACTGCTAGCTGAGTGAAGATGGTAAACAGATGGAAAGAAGGAAGTGCATAAAGAAAGAAGGGAGAAAAGAAAATAAAGAACCAAGGAAAGAAATTCATCTTAATCAAAATAATGTTATAGTACACGATTAGCTCATGGCCTGATTCTCTGGTCTGTGTGTGTGTGTACGTGCGTGTGTGTGTGTGTGTGTGTGTGTGAGTGTGTGTGAGTGTGTGTTGCGTACAGACTGCAGAATGTGTCCAACATAGAAAAAAAAAACTTAGCTGAAAACAAGTTGTTACAGCAGGCTTATAGAGGCAGATGGGCTGGTCACACACACACACACACACACACACACACACACTGAGTCATAGCTTTTATATGACAGTGCTGTGCCAGGTGGTGATGAGAGCTGTTGTCCTCAAAACACATTCATTAAAATCAAACTTCCATGCAGGAACATTTAGCAACACAGACAGTGATGAACACTGTAAACACATTTAGCTGACATGACCACACCGAGGCCGTGTTTACACCTCCGGTTACACATTTCCAAACTCAAAATTGTTGCTCACAAATAGCACACACACTACCGACTGTGAACAGGTTCATAGAACCAACTTCATGAGTAGATATAAATCTGATCCAGACAACTGCAATCGGACTTCTAATTACCCAACTTTTCCTATTGTGCTAAACTGTGAAAAAATGTCATCAATTTTCTACACTCGAGACACGATGATGAAGGGGCGGGAGGAAGGGCACAACTTCTGATTGGTTTCGTGATAGGGCGGCTGACCCACCCTGACAACTGATTGGAAAAAGGCGAATGATAGCTTGCTGCTAATCATGGTGTTTGCTTCGATTTCAGACAAAGAAAGAGAAAGAGAGAGGAGGGCAGAGATCGCTGTGCTTTGTGATTCATTTTGTTCGTGTGTTTTATTTACTTCTACATGCAGATACAGTAAACACACTGGCCATATGTCCTGTGGCTTTCTCTCACGCACATACACACGCGCACACGGTGTTATTATATAATCTGTGAACGGTGACTAATACAATTTTATTCCATAGGGAGTGACAGGTTGATGAGCAACTAATACACACACACGCACGCACGTCAAATCCTGCAATAAAAATAAAAATGACACGTGTTTACGCTTACTGACGGTCACAGTGTTAGAAGTCTGGGTGCACTGCAGGCGCTCACACTAGTACAAAAGTAGCGACTTTAACTTGTAGGCGGTGTCCAGATTTAGGCTGTGCCTCCTCCAAAGTGTGTATTTCACAACCAAATGTTTCACATGTTAACAACGTCTGTTTCTTTCCAAGGATTCAGAGAAATACGGTACCCTCAACTACGAGGCCTCGTTAAAACAACAACCGCTGTAACATCTGGTGCTCAATATCTCACAATCTAAGGCACGTTGAGGTGTCTGTGTCTCATTTCAGGGGCCGTGCGCTTCGGATTGGGCACCGGCTGAAGAAAGATAGACAGGCTGAAACCTGAGGACTAGATCTAAACGAAATACGTGGGATATCCTGCAAAGGCAGATTCATATTGTGAAACTGTCAGATCAACTCTCCACTGGCAGAAGAATCAGTGCTGAAATATTCACTCTCAAATAAAACTGTAATGTCAACTCTTCTTTTCTTTGTCCTCACTCCTGATTACACATAAGGATCAATCTGAAAATGGCAATGATAAAAAACATTTTCTGTGACGCTTAACATTTTTATTGTTTTGCAGCCTAATGTCTCAAATGGGACATAGAGGATTACTACGTAAATTAATGTGTTATCTATATTTATGTTATAATCCCATGGAATTATGTTCTTCTATAATCTATCTTCATAAAAAGTAAAACAAAAGAGACGTATATATCAGCTTTGACAATGGACATCACACACACATATGTCAGTAGAACAATATGTTCCATGGCTTGCAGGAAATTTTGGGCAAATTAGTGGTGGTGTCCTCGAAATTCATTTAAAAAAGGTGCATGTTTCAGCCACATTTCAAGGATCCTCATCAATGGGACACTTAACACGGGTACGGTCCCTTGAATAAGAAGCAGTGTGTGTGGGTGTGTGTGTATGTGTGTGTTGGCTCTCTGACCTGAGGGTCTGCACAGACTTGCTGGATGCTATTGATTGGTGCAACAGGAACACCTGACCCATCAAATCGCCTCAGCCAATCACCTGTCGTGTTCTCCAGAAGCCTGAAAAAAGTTGTGATGAGACACACACACACCTTGGGACTGCTTTTTATATTAAAATATGTGGAAAATCTTACTGGGCAATGAATGGATCATATTCATTAAATGGTGTAAGATTACAGCAGACAGGGATTATGTGGCAGTAAATCTATTCATCAAGATTACCTTACATAAACACGACAGAATCCTTTTAATTACATTTATAAGTACGTTTTTTGTACATTATGTCTCTTACTTTTGCTACATACCCAAAAATGTGTAGTGTGCACTGTGAAGACTTTATTTTACCGTAAACCACACCACAAGTTGTGTTTTCAGAACTTTTAAATACACGCAGACATAAACAAGCAGCTAAAAATTACTTAAACCAATCTACATTGTTTAGGTAATCTGAGAATGTCTGTAATTTGAGAGAGCATATGCATCAACAGACACAAAGCTAAAAATTGCTATTGTACGTGTGTGTGTGTGATTGTATGAGTGTGGATTAAAAAAACAGACTCATTGTTAACTTTGCCAACTCCTGTAAAAGCTCCATTTCACCTGTTAGTATGTGAGTGTGAGTGTGTGTCTGTGTGAGAGAGTGTGTCCGTATACCTCTGAGACAATGTGTGCAACAATTCTTTGCGGTTTTGAACTCTCAGATTGTTAGTTTTGTATTTTGGCTCCTCTGTCAGCTCCATCAGCTCCAGAACCTTCAGATACAAAAAAACAATAAGAAGAAGTCACTGTAAGCTGATATCCACAAAGGTGATAAAGGCCCCAAAATTACTTTCACAAAACACTCATCAACATTCTTAATCTTGGTCTGCTGTAGTTTTTGGAAAACATTTAAATCCTGTGTACAAGTACGTACAGTATAAAATTTACAGTGAGTCACACTCATGAACACTTGAGTTATGGACATTTACAGTTATTATGCTACTGTAGCCCCACCTACTGGCCACATGACATTAAAATTTGCATATTCACCTGTAGTTGGTATGTGTCACATGTCTCTAAATTTGGTTGTAAAGGCTCAATGTGTTAAAGAGTTTTAGCAGTTTGTGGCAAATAGGGCATGCCTATCAATTACATGTTAACAATGATGAATATAAAAAACAAAGCAGTAATCACTGTTCAATAAAAAAAAATTTCCCATTATCATTTACCAGTCTCACCCAGCACTAACGAAAAGAAAGAAAGAAAGAAAGAAAGAAGTTGTGCTTCATAGTTCCGACGTGAAGGATTTGTGCTGCGGTGACAAGCATCTCTGCTTCGTGTCAGTGAAGCCACAGAATGAAAAGTCAAGAACAAATGAGAGAGCGAGAGTGTGTGTGTTCGAGCTGGATTACTCACTTGACACACTTTGACAAACTGCTTGTCGTTGCCTGCAGCCACAACAATGTGTCCGTCTTTGGTGGTGAAGCCCTGTTAGGAGCAGAGAGCGGTCACGAGTTCAGCTCAGTGTTCGCTCCAAACTTCCAGCATGTTGGCACGACTTCTGACAGGAAACTTAACAATGTGCAACACCTTCATCATTCCTCCAGGACTAAAATACCTGTTTTAGGGGGATTCTTCATTGTGGAGAGGACAATGAATGCGTGCGGTGGTCGGGGGATGTTGTAAATGCAAATACATTCATTGCAATAAATGGATTAATTCTGAGCCTGGGCACATAATGAGCTGAGCAGATGGTAATATTTAAGGCGGGTAATGTAACATAATTCCTGAGGTGTTTTCCATTTGAGCTCAGTGCTTCCAATTTACAAGTCCCAGAGGTAGCCAAGGCTGTGTGAGAGTGACAAAATGGACAACAAGCATTAATTATATTTACACCTCTTCATAAACATGGAAAAGGCTTTAACTGGACGCCGCTTGGTGTGACTTGATGATGTCAAATGCAAAGTCAATTCTCACATTTCTCCTGTCCTTTTGGTCAGGCTCAATACTTATCGGTCAAACTTGCTTACTGATCCAATAATCTTTATCCTACGTATTTGCATCATCCGCAGAGGGATCTCATTCGGAAAGGTCGACTCTGCTGTCAACCGAGTTGCGGTTTAGGATCAGCTATGGGTTTCAGAATCAGATTTGATATTTGACATTATGGCTGAAATTTGGGGTTTTGGGGTTTGATGGTGGTAGACGGAGCAACAGTACAAGTTTGGTCCACCACAATGGATGACACACGTTAAACACTTTTGATTGATTTGCTATTGATGTCACTTCTATTCTGGTATAAACTGGTATAAACGATGCCACCTAGAGGCCATTTGGGGCAACCATCCGGTCTGGTGAGGTCTTATCTACTTTCCCTATTCCTGACCTCCTCCTCTTTCTCTTTTTTCCCTCATTCACATTCTCTCACTCATACACACAGACACACTGTTTTTCAGAATAAAAAATTCTTCACCACATGAAAGCAAAAGAACTGCTGTCATACATCACCACACTCACAAACACGCACACACACGCGTGGTTAGTTTACTAACCCTTTAGTCACACAGGCACACAGCGCTCAGCTTTGACCACCGCCTTCCTTTCATCCCTGCACCCCTCCCCTGGGATTTGTGGGTAATGTAGTCCACACAGGGAGTATGACAGGATGTTCACCATGAAAACCAGCAAGGAGTGCACGAGTGCTTAGGGAGGGTCAGGATACAGCAGAGGGACTTCTGCCCCCTGTTGGTTGCAGTTCAAACACCAGCCACACGTTTCCTCTGAGAGTTTCTCCATCTTAGCTGATCAACTAGCTTGCTCTCTCTCTCTCTCCCCGCCTAAATCACTGTCCAGGTGAGTTGTTTTTCATGCCGCAAACGTCTCATTTTGGGATGAAGCTCCTCAGACATGACGTGAACCGAGACAGAACGCAAACTTAGAATTGGCTTTCTCGCAAAGCTGCAACCTCAAAAACACCATCCATTCTGTTTTTTTATCTAAAAAGATCTGCGGCCAAACTGTCGGCAATGCTTTCATCCCTGGCAGTGCCCCGGGGAGAGCACGGAATTGTGGGTAAGAGCAGTTCACACGAGAATTAAATGGGAGCATCGGACAGTAAGGCTGCGGCTGGTGAGAGACGCCGACCACAAGAATCGAAGTGAAACAGCCATGAATTGGATGGAAGAGTGTGTGTGCGTGTGTGTGTGTGTGATGTTTTAATATGCGTGTCCACACATGTAAGACATGAACTTCAGTAATAACACAGCATCATTCCTCTTCCCTCAGGCTCAGCAACATTAATAAGAAGCAGACTGCAACTTGAAGTGATTATTGGCTCAACTGTAAAGACTTCAAATCAATACAAAATATGAATCTGATCTTAAATGAATGCTCATTGCTTTCTCATTATATGTATATTTTTTAAATAATGGGATCCAGATTAGAATACTGATTAGCTTTAGCTACGTTGTTACTTTCCAATATGAGATGCAGCTGAAAACAGACGGTTCAAATTTGGCATCTATGAAATACACATGTATGCCAATAATCCAAAAGGAAACTGAAAGTGAACTGAAGCTATTTGGAAATTAAACTCTAAAAGAAATTTATGTTTAAAGAAAAGGGGTTTTATTTATTACCACATTTCATAAATTCTCCCTTAAATCTGCAATTAAGTAAATAATATATAATAATATGTAATAGTATATAATATTTAGTTATGGTTTCATTCTCTCCAAATGTAAATCTAGATTTCACCATTAATTGTTTGATTATACAACATTTCTTTAAATTCATTTTCTTTAAATTTCTATTATTACAGATTACAGAAAAAAAATTAAATAAATCACTATGGCAAGAGAAAACCTCCACCAAACTTGTCTACCCAATTGTCCTTTCTGTAGACATAGAGATCTAGATCAATATCTGGATCTGGACTGAACTGCACCTGTTGATGGTGCCTCACAGGATACACATCTGAATCATTTGCGTCTCAGTCTTCCAGAAATAAGCAAACTACGGACAGATGTCCTGCCTGCATTATTTAAATAAGTGAAAGTCCCTGCACCCTGATACAGATCTTCCACAAAAAAACAATGAATTCCTCTCTGACCACGTCCCATATTTTCATCCAAACCATCACTCAACCACCTACGTGGTAGAAGTCATCAGATGACATATTAGCATTTTAACAGGTATAATTTGTGACAAAAATGGGAAAGAATTTGGAAAGCAAATAGTCATATGTTTCATCTTAGGAAAAGCTTTTGAAACAAACATCTACGTGAAATTAAATTGAAATTTCTGCTGTCTTCTCCCCTTTCACATTTTTAGTTTATTAAAAGCAGAATGAAGCATGTCTCTTTCCCCTCTGCCTCTTTGTGGTGTCGTTAAAATGTGAATTATCTATGTTCTTCCTTCCTGCTCGCCTCATAAACTCTGCACACAGGGGTGTCGGCTCAATTCACTGGGCCATTTCACTGGGAAAGCAGCAGGAAATCAATGGCAGAGCTGTGGATTGAAATGTTGGGGATTACAGTAACAATGCGCTCTTGAAAACCCAATGTGACCTTAAAATTAAATTAAGAAAACACAAAAGATATTTGATAAGAGGAGTAATTACTGTGGTCCAGAACGAGGCAGCAGGAGGAGGAAGAGATGCACGAGGAGACGAGGAAATCACTTCCATACCAGCGAGGAGGATCATCAATATTAAAAAACTATGACACTAAGTACATAATCGTGTCTATAACTGTTCTATAACCGTGTACATGAGTTACAGCATCACATCCCAGAGCGCTGATGTCAAACCGCAGAACTTTTTCAGAGACGTCCCGTGACTTGAAAGCAGCTTTTTTCTTCCTTCTGCCCTTTCTTCGTATTCATGAATGCAAATCAGCGCTCACGTAGAAAGTCTCACAAGGATTTTGAGCATCTTGTAATGTTTAAAAATAATTTCACAGCTGTAGAGTTGAATAAACATTAGCATAAATCCAGGTTTGTGAATAGGACGGCTCCAAACATTTGCATATAATTCCTATAGGATGTGGAAATGTAGGTTCAAGAGATTAAACAGATTGACAGATCAAATGTTCTCTGTGTGACCCTGAGGTAGCCAGCTTGAACTCAGATTAGTATATTTGGGAATACAAGCAATATTTTTCTATCCAATTAGGAATTAGACCTGTCTAAAGCTCAAACTGTTCAATCAAGACCTCTACAGTACTGTTTGCACCCCGGCCAAATTACGAAGACTGCAGAACATCACAGCTGTCACACTTTAATGAGTAAGCTCCAAAGTAACCACAACAAATTAGATATTACATCTTGCTGAACCTTTCATCTCTAAAATTAGAATCAAACACAGCAATGAGGCTGTTGAACTGATGCAAAATAGATTTAATAAATGGACGGAGCAGCTTTCTGGCAGTACGAGTTGACTTCTCTCGTAAAGTCAATAAGTTCACTGTCTGACCTTTTAATCAGTGAAGCAGAGTCTTTTTTCATGGCGTGTATTGATGCTTCAAAAAACAGATGACAGTGATTTTATGTCATTCTGACAACTTTAAACAAAATCGCCACAGTTTTCTTAAAAAGAAATATGAAATACGATCCGGCTTCTTTGCGTAATCCACATTTGTGAACGGAGAAATACCAGCAAATTGATAAATGAGGGTGAGGGCGAGAAAAGATGTGTGAAATCTTTATTATTTCAGCAAATGCTATCCTGTCTTCACTGATACTTATGATGATAAACAGTAACTTTCTCTCCCTGTATCAATGAATACATGAAGTGATCTATTTAACAGAGTTCGTGTTTTGTTAGCATGATAACGTTTTACCTGGTAGGGTACGATGCTCTCGTGGGCCGTCCCCCATCTCCTTGCCTCCTTCCCGGCGTTCAGATAGTTAGCTGCTATATGGCTGAGACAGGAAACCTGAAAGACAGACAGTCAGGTGGTGAGCTGTTAAATACAAGCTGCTGTCAGTCTCGTTACACCCTGCTGCTACTGGAGGTCAGCGTTCAGTCCTCACTCCTTCGAAACACAAAACCACAACTCTCTCCTCTTTCCAAAAAATATTACCGATGCAGAAATATACGGAAAAGAGCCCAGAAACTCCACAGAGTTTACAAGGAGATGATAAGTATCATGAGGATTAGCATGACAGATTGGCCTTGAGTCACAGAGCCATTCCGGGGGGTTTCAAAGGGATCTCTGGAGCCATTTGCAAGGTTTTGTTTTGGCCCACAGTGCTGCAACTTCACCAGCTGTCACAACCGTTCCTATTTATTTCAAGTCAACATTATTTGTATCGTCCATTATCATGCACAATGCCTCAAAGGGCTTTACGGTCCCATATAACAACATTTCCTAACCCACTCAAAGCTGACAAGGAATAAAAAGTCCCATAAAAGTTAGCATGTGACACAGGAACTGTAAGAGGGAGAGAAGGAAATTACAAATACAGAAAGACAACAAAATTACAGCAATAGAGGAACAAACATAATAAAACTATCCAGCAGGATCCAGTGCACACTGATGCAATAAATCTATAATTTAGTGAAAAGAATGAGTCGATGGACTGAAAGTCCAACAGTGTCCAGGGGTGAGTGAGTGAGTGAGGACAGACGTGTTTACATTGTTACATGTCACATGAATGCCCCTGACAGTTAGGATGAAGAGGAAACCTTTCATTGTACTTGTACGATAACAAATTCTTCTTCCCCTTCTACTAGTTTTTCCGGCAACATGGTAACAGAGTCTTGCAGAGCCAGGCTTTTTGTTGTGAGAAATGTTGGTGCCTTTTTGGCCTTGAGAAGCTTCTGGCCCAGCATGAAGTAACCAATGACATCAGGAACGGGAAATTTCACCAAATCAGCGAAAACCAGAGGTCAGGGGTTTGACATGGAAAGTAAACAGACTTTTAGTAAATTGGGCATCAGGGGAAAACAGCAAAGAGAAACTTTCCAACTCTTTTCATGTCGCCATAACTCAACTTGGAAATGTGTGCTGGACCTATTGAAGGTTCCAGACTGGCAGTGGCTCAGCACTGGCTCTGGTACCATCATTGGCACCTTGTCTGTGTTGTCTTTGGAAATGCCCTTTGGATGATTCTTCCAAATTTGATCTCATTTGTCCCATAGGTGGCACTACAGCTGCCTGACAGATGTAAATGTCAACAACTTCAAAGTCTTGAGTTTGACTTGTTGTTCATTTAATCTGGGTACAAAGTTGAAATAACCCCTAACAATATTTAAGTATTATCCAAAATCCACATAGATCTATCGGCAAATCATCGTGATCGTCTGTCAATTTGTGATCCAGATTGTAATAAACACTTCCAAACATTCTTTTAAATAGTCTTAGACGACTGTGTAGCCTTGATGAACTTTCGGAGTGAATTCTGGTTAGAATGAAGGGGGGAGACAGAAGAAGAGGGCAAAGAGGGCAACGTATGATTAGAAGTTGGTCAGAAGGCTTTAAAGGACGCAGACATGATGTACAGTAAATAGAGACATTGAGTGAAGCGCTGGGTGGCAGTATCACTCACTGCTCTGTTTAGAAAGTCATATCTCCTGTTTAAAGTCCGAGAGCCACAACAAGCCATCCGTTCTCGCCCTAACTACAGACTGTATCGGATACACGAGGCTGACACTGACAGACGCATTGGCTGCACCCAGCGACACAAACACCACATGTAAGACAACTCTGACTTTGAAGCCACTGAATCACCATAACTGTGACACGACAGTCATATCGAGCCGAGCATCGGTCAGCACGATGCATCTCCTTCAACCTCTACACAAGTTTTCCACGAAACATCACACTAAAAATGCACTGAAAATAAGTAATTACAGGAGAATCTGTCACAAAATCTGCCAAACTTTACTTGAATTTGGGGATTACTTAAATTGGGCAAAGTTCTGATTTTTAGTTCTGTTGGTTCATTCCCAGTTTGGAGTGTTTCCCTACCCTTGGACAACACTGTGCTTTCATTACGGAAACATCTACTGCAGTTGGCTCGTGTGGCATCATTTTATCGGCAAACGGCGCCGATATCCACCAAGTGGACGGATTACAGCCTCACTTTTCATCCGTGTGCCTCACGTGTGTTGAACAAAAAAGTTGAAAGCTTTGTTGTGTGTATTGGTCCATTACTTTTCTAACCCACTGATGTCCATATGTAACACACACACGAACACACACCTGCTAAACACACCACTTTTGTACAAGGCTAGCAAGCCAATGACCTGGTTTTTACAGCTCCATTAAACATGCTCCTATTTACAAGTGAAATGCTGAAATATCAGTCACATGAAAATGTCTACGGCCACATTTGGTTGTTGGAATTCTCAAAATAACTTAATCCTGCGCTGGATGTCAGAATTAATGGGAGATTTCAGGAATTAAATGAAAGGTCTTTTAAGGGGTTCTGACAATGCAAAGCAAAGTTGAGCACTGAGCGTTTAGTGGTCCATGATGTTTGTGGTATTTTTCTGGTTTTTGGGGACTTGCAGACAGCTGGTGGAGATAAGAAGCTAAACTCTGATTGGTTTGTAATGATTAAATTTCCCCCGATAACCAAACCAAAGTCAGTTTAAAGTCGTGCATGTGAATTTAAGGCAGCTGGGCGCTCTCATGGTTCATCCCCTTGCTGTGGTCTGCATGCCTGTGGCCGCAGCACTTCATACAGGAATGCACCATGGGACATGAGGAAGGGGGAAGAGGTGGATTGTGGGTATTTTATGTGTCACAGCCCAAGGAATTGACCGCAGAGATTGTGACCCCCATATCCTTGAAAACTGATCACAGCTTGGATTTAACGTTTTGTGTTGAAATGGAGTGTATTTATGGAAAGATTTTAATAAAAGGGATTTTAGGAAAGGAAACCGACAAAAAGAAACTTTTAAAAAAGCGCGAGACAACAAGTACACCAGGAAGTGAAAGAATCACAACCAGCGGGAGCAAGAGCAGGTCAGACTGAAAGACAGGAAACGGGATGAAGGAGCACCTAGAGGTCTTTGGCTGAGTTGAATATTTACATTATTCAACTGTTTCATGCAGCCTTGATGCATTTGAATGGATTTCAGATTTATGCCGTTATTTATAAAAGTTGGATCCGTTCAAACGTGGGATTTTCACTAAGATCTAATGACCACGTGGACAGGAGCATGAGGATGGGGCAGCAAACATTCACTGTAACACGGGACATGTTGCGATGAAAACGGCTCCCTGTCGGTTTCTCTTCAAGTGAAACATATACAGAAAACATCATTATAATGATTGTTTCCCACAGAATGAAAACTGACATTGACTGACAAGACATGATGTAAGTTTGTATCAAATCACAGAAAAACAACACAAGTATCAACTAACTGTCACAGCAGAGCGGCATATGATAATGCTCTTATTTTGAAATGATCACAATCATTGCATGGCTTCAATCAGGGTTTTTTTAACATGTTCACTTTCTGCATATTTAACTTTACCCCATTTAAAAAAAAAATAAACAAACAATTTGAACTTTTTTTAACATTTACAGCAGTAAGCAGGTGCGTCAAAATAATTTTTTTTTTGCAGGAAATGGGCAACGTTTCTGTTTTCATTCTCAACTGTCCAAGCCAAATGTCCCTCTGGAGGACAATAAAAGTTAAGATAAATTGAAGCGGCCGGCGCTGCAGCTTATTTCCCAGAACAACCCGATGAAAAATTAGAATACGCAAAACATAAAACATGGCCGTAAGAGCAAC
The DNA here is from genome assembly GCA_900303265.1 of Brotula barbata. Lineage (NCBI taxonomy): Eukaryota > Metazoa > Chordata > Actinopteri > Ophidiiformes > Ophidiidae > Brotula > Brotula barbata. The sequence continues at coordinate 47,951 of OMNV01025941.1, forward strand.
ACTGTCACCCAAACAATGTGTCCCGACACGACAAATCTACCGCACCTTGGGTGTCTCAAATATTTTAGAGTCCAGAATGACATGGGGTCCCATTTGTCTCCGTGTCCCAGACATTTTTAGGTTGACGTACCATGTGATTTGTTTAAATGGTGCAAACATTCAGGGAAATATTCATTCGTTTGTTTGAACTGCTGGGACTCTTCAGGATAAATTACCCACTTGTTTAAATGCCTGAGAGTTTTCAGGATCCATTATGAGTTCAGGTTGAAATACAGAAGCCAAATGCATGTGAACACACTCACACACACACACTCACAGTCACTATAACCCTTGAGCTAATCTCTTTCTTCAAAAACACTCAATTGATCTGCATGAAAATAGACATGGGACCAGCAGAGCACAAACACAACATATTTTAATGCTCCTCATGGGAAAACGTCTCCTCTACCTGCACTCAAACTATTCAGGACCTGGAGGCAGCTGCTGCACAGCGCCCCCTGCCTTAAGGTATGAGCAGGGGCTGTCTCATAAGAAGTGAGCCTGACCCCATTACGTAGGAGGTGTGTATTATCTTAGTGGAGCCCTATCATTCTTCAGGTTTTTATTTGAGCTCTGTGATTATAAACCAGAAGACAAAATAGGACAACGTGCAGGGTTAAGGAATCTCTGCTGGCTGCTGCTATCATGACTGTGGATATCAACAGTTCAGCAGCCTAAGATGATGACATCAAATCAGCTGTGAGGGATTTTTTGGATAAAATGTCAGGATAGTTCTGTTAGATGAAGAAGTGAGTGAGAGCTGTCTGTGACAAGCTCATGCATCTCGGCATTCGAGTTAGGTAATGAGGAGGATGGGGAGGCAATAACTCCTAAATCTACACACACACGCACACAGATGTTACCTGTGACGACAGCAGGTTACAGTCGATGTGAACTCCCTGACCGGTCTTTTGTTGTTGCAGTAGGGCAGCAATGATGGCTCCGTGTGCATAAAGCCCCGTTGCCAGGTCTGTCATCGCAACACCGGGCCGTACCGGCTCACCACCCTGACAACAGAAACAAGGAATTATGGTATCTAGCAGTGAGAGGAGAAAGAAAAGGTACAGAACAGCAACTTAAGGTTTTTATCATGAAAAAGTATGAACTTGTTGTGTTTTTATTCTCGATTAATTTCTGTATTTGGGCTAACCCCAACAGCACCTACCAGAGGTTGCAATATATACTACAGCACACACTATCAAAGTGCATACGGACGAATTTAGATTTACTTAGAACTTCAGCAGGTGTGGGCGTTTGTCCTGTGGGTGTCGCTAGAAGGACGGTCATTACAATTAAAAGTTTTCATCAGTGTTCAGTCTCCTGACCCCACTTCCCCCCTGACCTCTGGTCCAGTGATGTGCATCATCCCCGACACAGCCGAGGCGATGGAGTCGTATCCCGGACTCTGGGACTGAGGTCCTGTCTGCCCATAACCTACACAAACACACAAACACACACACACACACACACACACAGAGTGATGGTCAAACAAGACTTTCAAAAGCTTTGGACCTTTTTCAACCATGGAATTGAAAATTTGATCATTAATAAAAGCTTCATTTGTCGTGTTCCTGGGTGACATCTGCTGGTTTTGAGTCGGTCAAATAAAGTCTTATGAATGTGACGCACAATGTATATGGAATACGATCAAACATTTTTAACTTGACCTGACACAGAATAAAAAACTTCATTCTGCCTATGACATATGAACCATAATAAAAGGTCTAACTGTCTGACTCAAAATCTGATTTCTCTTATTTGACAAATGAATAACAATAATAGTCTGCAGTTTACAACAACCAGAACAATCAATGGCAATGAAGTTGGAAGTTATTACTGTTTTCTGATTTGCTGGTAACAGCTAAAAGAGTTCTCACAAAACGTTTTCCTGGATGACTGAATCACTAAACACTCAGAAATGATCGATTCACTCACAATGGAAAAACAATCAAAAGGGCCAACTAACGTCAGATTTGGTTTAGTCCATTTTATCAAAAATTAACTGGAACCGCTTGCTGAAATGAAACTATTTCAAATATGTCTCATCTTCTCTCTCACTAACTCCATTTCTCTCTCTGTCTCTCTGGAACTGCATCACTTTGAGGATGGAATCACACCAGCATCCTTTCTGCGTATCCTCATCCAGGAAAACCACTCTTCTCTCCAGCAGTGTGTTGAGTCTGTGACGATGACTAAACATTCCGACTAATTTCCTCAGGCTGCATTCTCCACATTTCACATTGACAAAAACAAATGCAAAGCAGAAAAAATTATAAACAATCCACAGACTTGTGTGACATTTTAATTCTGTGTAAACACTGAGGTAAAACTTTCACATCGCAAATCCAGTGACGGAGGAATCAAAAGTATCCACGGATGGAAAATACTCCTCCGCGTTCCTCTATATAGCCAGGGTTCCATTCTTTCAAATGACCTCTTCCATGTAAAATGTTATTATCCATTTGGCCTGGCTTCTCTATACTTAACCAACCTCATCTGCCTTAAGATCGCAGCGGGCAGACCTGCTCGTTATACGATGTCAGCATCAACAATTTTTTGAACATGCAATTTTCACGTGGTCTGGGACCTACGTTTAGCCCTGGTCTCTCCAGACAGCCGTGCCATCCCCTCGGACAGTTTGGTGCTATGATACCAGAGGGAAGTCACTCATGAAACACACGCCTCAGACACACGATGGGTCTACAAGGCGTACATTTCATAATTAATAATTATAAAATGCTCTCCATCTAAAGGGGCAGCCTGCCAGAACAGAGCCATCCACACTTTACTGAGGACTTCCCCCATCATGGCCCAAGAACCATCACCTTACCATTTACTGTCACAATCCCCTTTGGAAAACAAATCAGCTAACCACACCAGCTGGCAATGTTCAACATACCTGAGACCAACAATAATGGAAGCAGAAGTAAACACCACAAGACAAAGGTGACTTCAGGAGAAACATGCCATCATGAGAATGTGGCTTGAACAAACATACAAAGAACGCAGACCCCCGCTGCGCATAGACCAAGAACAAAGGACTCCACATGCAAACCTATTTGTTTCTGTCTTCGGTGGTCCCTGAACACCTCCCACCTGCTGAAAAGAGCCCAACACAGAATGTTCTTCCTGGGGAAGCTCGGCCTACCACTTCTACCCCTTACAAACTTCCAATGCAGCACAATGGAAAGCATACTTTCCTACTCTGGACCACCATTGCTGCTGGTGTGCCCCCCACCCCCGGACAAGTGGTTCCACATTTGAGTTACGTGCCATCCTGTCCGTTGTTACACTTTTACGTCTCAGAGCAGAAACCAAGGCCATGAGACATTTTCTTGTCCTCTAATGTCTCACTGATGAGACTTGTTAGTGCAGTTTTGGAGCCTTCGTAACTCTTAGGATGCCTGACAGACAACGTAAGGATACAGTGACCCACATCCCTGACCCTTCCCCCCTCTGGACTCTACTGATTCTTCTTTGGACTCCCTCAGGGTTCGGTCCTAAGGTCTCCAATACTTTATTTATTTTTACCTGTGCCAAGTAGGGAGGTTTTTGAATGTGTCTTTGTGTCTGTTTTTAGAAAATATACAGTATTTATTAGTTATCAAGGTGTGGATCCAGGAATTTTTTTTATTGTATTTTGTATTTCTATAAACATGGGAGATTGCGGGACATTTTTATTGTTTTTTTCAAGCATTCTCCCAAAGTGGTTTCCCACGGGGAAGAGTACTGAATCTTGACTTAGACCTCCTCTGACTCTTTGTATCGTGTTTCCTTTCCTACTGACAGCTTAAATCCAATCTCTCCTTGAATTGCATCTTCCAACGTGTCTTCTTTTTCTCCTTTCCATTTTAAGTCTTTTGGAAAGTTCTTTGAGGGATATGGGCTGGGTCGCGAACCAGTTTCAATGTGGGCCTCTTAAGTACTTAAAGACATTTTATGTGATATTGCACTACATAAATAAACTTGAAATGTTTATATAGATACAGATGTATTAGCAGAAAAGTCCCTCAGGTATCCAACATAAAACCACTGAGGGGGGGAGTAGTGATGAAACACTGAGTTTCACTGTCAGAGAAAAATCTAAATGTTAAAATGGAAGGAAAAAGGAGGAATAAAAAAGGACAAAAGGGACAATTCAGGATATTAGATAAAATATTAGATTACATAGGAATCTTCTCTTATTTTATTATTTCCCTACTGTATTTTATATTTAAAAATTTTGCCCTTTCATGGTTCATATTTGTCTTTAGCTCTCTTCCTCCTTTACTTGAATATGAACAAAGTGACTTAAATACTCAATACTTTCTTCGCCTGAGTTTGTTTATCCTGTATTACGCTCTACTTTTCCATACATTAGAAAAACTGCATTACCCACAAAGCTTCATGAAGTGGCAGCAGCTGGATATGGGCAGATTCACAATGGGATGCCAATGAGGATATGATTTAAGTTAGAGATGAGAAAAATGAAATGGTGACAAGAGATGAGGAGAAACAAGGTGAGACTGACATTAGTGATGAGAACCATGGGAAGACATGAGATGGGATGGACAAGAAATGAAAAAACTGATGACAGTGACAACAGAAGGTGAAGGAGACAGATTCATGAGTTGTTTAAGAAAGGTGAGATGGACTAAGATTGATATCTATTTATCTATTTATCTATCTATCTATCTATCTATCTATCTATCTATCTATCTATCTATCTATCTATCCATCTATTAGAATGACTTAGAAAGTAAACAGAGGTGTTTGGAACAAAAGAAAATGTGCAAACAGAAAGAGACAAAGCCAGACAAGAGACAGACATGGAGGGAGACAGATAGTGATGATGAGAGTGTGAGACAGAGAGAGAGGAACGGGAGAGACACTTGATTAGTGTATTTGGCAGGAAATATAATGTCTGCTACAAACTGAAACCCAATACAAACACATGGTACATCCCTATGTGTGTGCGAGTCTGTGTGAGTAACGTTTTTGAAGTTCAATAAGCCATATATGTGTATTGGATATGATGAACCTTTAAATGTGAGAACTTTACGGACAACGCTGGGAACAGCTTTTACTGTGGAGTACACTGTCCTCTTTAGGCTGACTTTGTGTACTGCATGTTTGAAATGAGAGAATGTTGATTTTTGTCATTCATTCAGCATGCAATGGTTCAGTCAGTAAACAGTTTGTAAAGGTTCAGTCAGAAAACAGAGTGTAAAGGTTTAGTCAGAAAACAGAGAGTAAAGGTTCAGTCAGAAAACAGAGTGTAAAGATTCAGTCAGAAAACAGAGTGTAAAGGTTCAGTCTGTAAAAAGTGTGTAAAGGTTCAGTCAGTAAAAAGTGTGTAAAGGTTCAGTCAGTACAAGGTGTGTAAAGGTTCAGTCAGTAAAAGGTGTGTAAAGGTTCAGTCAGTAGTTTGTTACCTGATATGGAGCAGTAGATGAGCTTTGGGTTCAATGTGCTGAGCTGCTTGTATCCTAAACCCATCTGCTGCAGTTTACCTGGGAGGTAGTTCTCGACCACCACATCACACACTCCTGCAAGCTGACAAAACCATAAAGTATTAATACCAGTGGTGTTAGATGACAGAAGTTTTCTTTATAATGGACCTCAATTTAACATGCATGTTCAATATCTAAACAGTACAGCAAACTTTCTTTACATTGGAATTTGCACAAAATAGAAATCATGAAGTCTAAGAGACCTGTCAAGTTTTCCATGTTAGTCATAGGTGTGATATACTACAAATGTATTCATCTATGGATGCATATTCAATTAACAATTGAAAAGGATTTCCCTCTGGGAAATTGTGCTTTTGCATTATTTGTGGTGGATCATCTCGTCGGAGGACCCGGAATGTGAATTCAGAATCTACAATGTCCTACCTTCTGGATGACCTGCACTCCGCCAACATGCTTTAAGTCCACAGCAATACTCTGAAACCAGATAGAACCAACAGATAATTGAGCCATACAATAAACTACAGATCAATGAAAATAGTTTTTTCAATATTTACTGGTTTACACCACCAGATTTTGAAGAAATCCGAAGGTGTTTTGCTTCATCATCTAAGAAGACAGTGTTCGCTACATTTGACAGTAAACGAGGACATCTAATGGTAAGAATTAGTCATATCATCTGCTTATAGGGCTTCTCTACCTTATTAAATACTATTGCAAGCTGACACACATACACACACAAGTAAGAAAATTAGTGGTGTATCATGACATGAGCATATTACTTTGAGGTGTGCTGTTAAGGGAAAATAGACATAGATAGACAGCGAGGTGAAATTATTTTTTATTTGCACACTGATTTTCCTTGTCACAGCTTGTTTCTGTGATAACGCCATTATTTGATGTTCATAATAATTCCCAAAATAAAAATGTCAACAATAATAATGCTAGTATATCGCACCAGGATTACAAATCAAATGTGGTTTAAACAAAGTTTATGGACCCAATGAAATTAAGTAGTGCATTCAAGTTCAAGTTCTGAAATGGTCGGACATCCAAGAGTGAGGGGTCCTCCTAAAGATTAATCACTTTATATGTATAATCATAGTATAAAACACACACACAAACGCTTTACCTTTTTGTTTCGGTTTATGCTGAGGAAGTAGGCACTCTCTGTGCCAACGAATGGAGGACCCCAGGCTCTGGTGTCATCACCCGCTCCTGTACAGTAACAACACACACACACAAATATGTATAATCTGAATAATTTATTGTGTCTAATGTCATTTATTGTGATTTTTCATGTATGAAACAGAAGTTCAAAATAAGAGCAGAATATTATACATTATAAGATGAAAGCCAGAGGGAGGCACAGAGGCAAGAAGCAAAGAGTAAACATGAGACTCACCTGGTCTTTCAACCTTGATCACCTCGGCTCCCAGATCTCCCAGTATCATGGTGGCGAAGGGTCCGGCCAGAACCCTGCAAATAGATTCTACATGTCACTCTCAGACAACATGTGATTTCTAGAGAACATGCAAAGTAGTTCATATAGTGAGTCAAGTCTGTTCAAATGCCTACCTGGTCAAATCGAGCACTCTAACGCCCTCTAGTGGCAAAACGTTTTCTCCTGTGGAACACATTTAAACGGATCATCAGATGCATTCGGCACAGCTGTTTTGCAACAGAATTCCTAAATACAACACTCAACTATTAAAAAACTAAAAAACTGATGGTTTGATGCATTCTTGTATAAGCTATAGAGTCTAAAACCAGATTTGATATTTTATTTCCTGCACTGTGAATATCCTTGAGCATGACGGTTTGTAACTGTTTGTTACCCAGACATTTATCATGTCAATGAGTTTAAGCACAACAGTTATTCTGGGAAAATGACACGGTGCATCACATTACATGAAGACAAAACGCAAATAATCGTTAGCTACAACTTCACTTCCTGTTTGAGCCTTTTCCCGTTTACTAAATAAATAAATCGAGTTTATTGATTGTTTATTGTGGATGCGTCGGTTATTATGACTTTAGTGATAAACCATGTCGAATGAATAATTAATCCTGGTTATTATAGCGGGTTTACAAACTTTAAAATTTTGACTGATAGAAGTGACGAAGGAATAATTTTACAATACACTGAGGCAGGGATGAGCCAATCAAAGAGGCAGCAGAACCGTCCGGAACTGTCCGTATGGGATGAGCAGCGGCATGGGATTAGACTTTGATCAGTAGTTTGTTTCCCGTTAGTGGAAAGGAAAGTGTATGTAAGAGTAAATAATGACATATTAGAACATATTAGGACTATATAGTGTCCTTTTTACAACAAACATTACATTGTTTCATTGTGAGAGCAAACCTTTCAGAAGATAGAATGGTACAGTTTGAGGCTAACAGGATAGCTAGGCTAATGTTAGCGACAATAAATTACCTATTTGTACACCGGACAGACACCGGGTACCGGCGAAACACCGGACCGGCTCGTTCCGCCACCGTAGTGGAAGGAAACTGCGCGGACAGCGGGCGCAAAAACGGATTCTCAACATGCTGACCTGCGCTGACATGTTTCCGCCTGCTAGCGTCAAGACTAACAACTTCACATGACTTCCGGTTATTGCTTTCCAAAGTAAAAGTCTACTTAAAATAAATATTTAATTTTATTATTTTGATTGTATTCATTTTTTAGCTAAATCAAAAAAAAGATAGATGTTAGACTTCATTTCTAGGTATGAGAATTATTCTGACATTAGGATCATTGCCAGACTGGTGGTGATAGTTGATAGTGCCACTTATTCAGACAGCTTATGTTGGATAAAACTTTGTATGGAAACGCAGTTACATCAACTCCCACATATTTCACTCGCATACTTCGGCTGTCTTTTTGGAGAGAGTTTGTTGTTTTGTTTTTCCTGCTTTCACATTTGTCCAGCAAGTTCTCTGTCACTACCTGCCCTGCAGTTTTTGTAAGGAAGCTGAGGGCCTGTCATCAACACACAGACAGACAGAGAAGACAAAAGTAAATGGCACAAGTTTATATTTTGTATTATGTCCTGCAGACAAACAACAATAATAAGTCATCTTTATGTCAGCTCAAAAATATGATAGCATCAAGCTTCTAGCTGACTGGTTTTGTCTGACTGTCCTCTCTCTCTCTCTGTCTTTGTGTCTAACTGTGTTTAACACAAAACTCCTGAAAGAGGATGAAGTGACTGCAACTCTTCTGACCACAGAGACTTCAATTTACAGTTTGGATTCTTCTTAAGACCCTCAGCAGCTTCATTCCCGAAGCCTGCAGGTTGTTGTTGTCCCTCAGCTCTAGATCTCTCAGAAGGGAGGGGTTGGAATTCAGAGCTGAGACCAGAGAAGCACAACCTAATAACCGAGATCTGACAGCTTGTCAGTCCGCAGAGGGAGGAGGATTTCCAGAAAACACAGCTTATAGTGAAATACATGAGCTGAGGATTTCCGGAACAATTACAGATTATCAACTGAAAAGTAAAATAGAGATGATTCATTTTTGATAAAATATAGCAGTGATATGTCCAATCAGATAGAGAATAATAGAGATAATTATTTTCAGGTTTAGTTTTTAAAAATCACAAACTTTCAAAATCTTTTAATAATCTGATTGTGAGTATGAATCTCGTATACAAATAAACCCGATATTGAACTATGGATGCTTTATTGATGATTATTTTGGGTTAATACTAATTTCCTTCTCAATAACTTACCGTTCAAATGAGCTACTTACAAAATACATTTATGGAGAAACTAGTTAAGTAAGAGCTAATATGTAAATTCACACTGTGGTGTTTTATTTTTCTTTCTCCTTGCATTTTATAAGCAATTGCCTTTGCTGTATTTTATAATTAATCTGTCATATAGTGATAAATAATGCCAAAATTACAAAACAAAAGTTTTCAGAACTCAATTTTTATACTTTCTATTGATTTATGATCAAACTTAAACCTTTTCAACAAAGCCAATTTGGTGAAAATCATTGATAATCATTGATTCTAATTTTGATCAGCAGTGTTTGTAAAGCTGCAGACTTATACAGCATCCAGTGTTTGCCTATATTGATGGCTTGAGTCATGTGCGTGTTCGATTGTGATCCCTTTGGTGGAGGTGGATCTCAATGACATGCGTTCAGCTTCACTGCACAGCATTCAGCTTAAAGCAGAAGTGTATGAACATTTGTGGAGCAGAGAAATCGATTCAAACTGCGGTGAAAAGCACACCGCACAGAAGGCTGCTGTTCCTCTCTGATTACAACGGAATGTGTGAAATGCACGGAAATATTTCTTTTATATTTTACGTGTAAACATCACATTCTTGTAAATCCGTTCTTGTCCTTAGGTGTTGTAGCAACATTCAGTATTTTCCACTGTTGCTAACTAATCATTTTGTGAGAGTGAAACACATAAGAATACAGTTTAAGAGGGACACCTTAAAAAAGACACACACACCATCTGAAGATCTGAAGGTGAATGATCTGACCTCAGAGTCTTCACTTTATAGTTTGAATGATTCTGATCTTCATCACTGAACCTGCTCCATCAGTGAAACCTTATTACCCTGCAGGTCTGGAAGTTTTCCACAGGAGAGCTGAGGGATGCAGTGTCCCCATGATGAGGTTTGTTAACAACACATTGACTGATGACTTCTGTGTGACATCAGACGGAACCTCATTGTTCCTGAAATCCAGCGAGGGTCTGTATACATCCATCCCAACCATCAAAGATGAACTAAAATTTACAGACAACGCTCCCTGAATGAAAGCAGGCAGACATCTTGGTTTTCCAAACCTTCGACCAAGTCCAGATTCTGTACTGTGAAGGTTTATACAACACAAGCAATGTCATTTATACAAACTATAAACACATAGAACGGTTGTGTAGAATCGAAAAATAACAAGACTAAATTAAAATGTACAGGGAAAAGCAAAACAAAATAATCAAAATGCAATGCTAACCAGATAAGCACCATCTTGTCAACTACACCCTGTGTATCATAGGATTCAAGAAAGAAGTTGAATAAGAAATGATAAACTGAAACGATTAAAAGAATTAAATAAATGATAATCATCATTTGATCATCTATTCCCTGACTTTCCATTCTAGACAGTGATTTAAAAAATAAAAATTAATAAAAAGATTATCTAGACAAATTGTTTTATACTGTATATGTAGACAGGAGCTGCAGAAATTCCGTCTTGAATCGTGACACCATGCGGGCTCTTGTGCAAGCGGGGAAATTCCATATTGTCCTGAATGTAAGACTGAGCTCATTGTTTGTCGACCGTCCAAGATAGAAACAAGAGCTGAAGTGTAATCTGTGTGTTTTCAACCTCAAATTAGAGTGCAACTCAACCCTCAGGTTCCATTTGATTTCATGATTTTTAATAAACAAACTAACTAGTGGGGTGAAGGGAAGGAAGGTAAAATACATTAAAAACATGTTGACATTGTGGAAACACTTAAAAAAATCAAATGAATTCCATAATACCATGAATACCATCACACCTTGACCATCATTATCATCACATCATTAATTATTATTTATTAACACAATTAGAAAGCGAGGAGAACAAAATAAACACATTTTCTATAATTTTGTTATAAGATCTGATGAAACAATAAAAACTTGTAATTCGTTACAGTGACTCAAAATCTCATAGTACACCAAAAACAGCAAACTTCATAAAAGAAACAGCAGCCTCTACTTTCTTACAGATACATGTGTTTTGTCATCTTTGTTACTGATAACATAAGAGTAAGAGTAAGAAAATGAGACACTAAAGTACATCAACAATGCAGTTTACTTGAGCAGACAAAACTCAGCAGCGGACTCAAATCCGATCCCAAGTCCAGCATGTAAGGGCTGATTGAACATGGTCTGGACTTTGTGAAGAAGAGTCCGGGATTGTGAGACGCTGAAGAAGGACAGAATGCCTGCACTGTGATCCAGGTAGACCCCCACTCTGGAGGTCTGAGGGCCTGAGACGAAGGTTTGGGTATTGTTGTGTCTGAAACAATAACCATCAACCAAACAGTCGAATGCCCACGACTTGTTATTATATCCAAAACAACTCTCCTCTCCAGCTCTGCTCATGGTCTTGTACCCGACTGTGACTGAGACTCTGAGCCCGCTCCACTCCACCTCCCAGTAACAGCGCCCCGTCAGACCTTCTCTGCCCAGGACTTGACAGTTATTAAGGAATCTGTCTGGGTGAGGAGAATATGACTGTTTGTACTCCATGAATGTTGCTCTTCTGTTCCCCTCAGATAACGACAGCTGTGGGTTTGCCGTGTTTGGATCCAGCATGATCTGCTGTGAATATTGTAAGAACTCAGCTGCGGACTTGAAGACTTTCAGCTTTCTCCCATTGTAGAAGCTGTCAGAAGCCGCATCTCCAGGTTTAACTTGGCGCTGAGGATATGGAGCGACTAGGTGTCCAGTCTTCCGCACGTGGTCCACTAAATCTGCTAAGACGGTGTTTTTCACCAGGACAGGCCTTGGTCTGAAGGTCTGCTTGCACTGAGGACAGCTGCATGTCTTCATCAAGTTGCCGTGATCCCAGAACTTTTTAATACAGCCGATGCAGTAGCTGTGTCCACATGGAATCGTTACCGGATCCTTCAGCAGATCCAAACAGATCGAACAGCAGAGTTGGTCCCGGTCCAGTTGAATTCCTCCCTCAGCCATTTTCACTCTGTTCCAAACGTAGTTCGTCAGCTTCTGTACTTCAGTCTTGTGTTTGTTTGTGTAAGCCGTGTAAAAGCAGTGAGGAGCAGGAAATGTGGAGAGGACAAGATGATCAGGCTTTGCCTCATTCCAGGGGCAGTAACTGAACTTTGCCAGAGTATTTAACCCTTTAAGTCACATGAAGTGAGGAGAATGACTCACAACGATGGAATACTCTAACACAGACAACACCTTTACTCTCAGAATCAACACTTAAGAGAGAATTAAATTATTTATTTCAGCTTTCATGAAGGTTTGATCTGATTTAGGTGACATAAAACAGAATTTGAGCTGTTTAAACCCCCTTTACAAGATTCCTAGAGGTCCAGTTCGGGCCTGTCCACGGGCTCATATTATGAAACTACTAGCTGAGGAAGTCAAAGTGCATTTGTAATAAATGGTAACACCATCTATTTAATTAATAAAACTCTGTTACACGTATTGACAAATTTATTTAACAGTTAAAAAGAAAAAATATATACTCAATGGTTGTCATACTAATACTGACACCATCATTTCCACTACTACCAATACTGATAATAATATAATGATAATTCCAGCCTTAATCAATTATTCTGATTAATCAAAATTCTTGTTAACTTCAAAAACATCATATATGTAATACTGAACTTTTACTTCTCTGTACCCCATTTTGTGTATTCTTTGCCCCAAATCGTGCTTCCAGTCCAAATCTGGTAGCGAAACTGCTAAACTAGGTTAGCCTTTACCAATGACTAGGCTAAAAATATGAGTTACCTTGAGTGTCCTAAAATTGATAAATTAATAAATACATAAAATTAAACAAATAATTTTATCAGTATGTGTAATAATATCTGCCAAAAATGCTAATGCTAGCTCCTAGGATGTCATCAACATTAGCTTAGTGCTGAAAAAGCAAATTTCCACAACAAAGTTAAAAAACAGTGCAACACAATGTGTTATCTTTGTGGAGCCAGCCAGTAGTTTTCCACTGGTTCCTGTCTTTGAGCTAAGCTAATTTAGCAGTTTTCCCCTGCTTCCATTCAAACAGATCCTAAGCCAGAGCAATCAAACAGAACACCAATGTCAATCTGGGGCAGATGGAGAAAAGGAGGCTTTCCAAAAATGTCAGTATAATCATTTTCAGTGCTTTGAAACTTTATTCATGAAGCAGACATTTGTGTATGATTCCGGTTGCTAATCCTTGAAAATGAAGTCTAGACCATCACATTCTGCATAACACCCTTTCTGCCTTGTGGCGTGAATGAAGTAACATGTATGAAAAAACCTGGATCGCTCGCTCTTTATTTCTGTCTGTCTGCCAGCTAATCCGATTGCCTCACTCCTGTTGTCAAGGTGTTAGAAGGTTACAGGAATAACACAAAGAGACAAGAACAGTGTTAAAGGTGATGAGGGGAGAGAAAAGAGGATGAGGAAGGGAGGGATGAAAGGGAAACAAAAGAGACAAGAGGAGGAGATAGGGAGATGAGCAGATGAAGGGAGGATTACAAGAAATGGAGGAAATGAGAAGAGGGGAGACTGAGAGGCAGGAAAATAAGAGAAAGAAAGAGATAACAGAAAACTACCAATCTAAAGAAGAAAAAGAGTGAGAACAAAAAGGACAGAAGGAGCAAAGAGAGGTTAGGAGTTGAGGAAATATGAGGAGGTCTGAAGAGGAAGTGATGATTGTTGGCAGTTGATTCAGTCTAAGAAATACTTAAAATATTTACAAGGTCAGGTCTACAGAAAAAACCTGCTAACTTTTGTTTTTAAAAGTTTTATTTATTCCTCAAAAAGAAATCTAAATCCAAACGAATAAAAAAAAAAGAAAAAAAAATCACAATAAAATATTATGTCACTACAAGTTGTCAAAACAACTAATAAAATATAAAAACAGAACAGGTAGAAAAAGTCGTCTGAGGTATTTGTGGTGTATTTGAGGTGATCTAAGGTTTATGAGCAGTATTGTTGTGACGTATTTTTATTTTTTTCTCTTAGCTTATCTATCTATTTCACTTGTTTATTAGTTGTGTGGTTTTCACATTCGGCTTGATGCACGGTTCTCTCAAACATTGGGCCACTCGTTTCGCTTCATATTTCGTATACAAAGACGCACAGTTGCACGTGTTCAATGCACCAAAAGTAAAACTAACAATAAAAAAAAGGAATATACAGAAATATATTCATCGACGTTTGTTTCGTCATCATCATCATCATCATCATCGTCATCATCATAATCAGCAGCATCGTAGACATTCACTACACTTATGGCATCATAGCTGGAAAATAAAAAAAAAACGCCTCCACCTTGTCCAGAGATGAAGAACTAGTTTTCCAAGGCGACAGATGAACGCCCGGTTTTGGTCCCGGGTGATGAAACAAAGGCAGAAAGAAAAAAAGGCGGGGTAAGTGAGGAGATGACTGACGACCTTTGACATTTGACATTTTTCCCTCTGTTAAGGTTGAAGTTAATTAGGAAATGTGCGGCTTGTTTGGTCTGGCAGCAAACACTACTGCAGTGCTTCAGTTTATCATGGATTATAAAGGGCTGAATATACACAGGGGGCGGAGCTTGTTGAAAAGGCGGGCCTTAGAGGACACCTGGAAGAGCAAAGTATTTTTATGAACTTTCTGAGCTTTCTTAATTTCAGAAATAGAAAAAAGGTGCATTTAAGAACTTCATTGCTTTGTTAACATATCAGGACAGTTTGTGCAAAGGATTCTGGACTTTTCTGGCCTGCTATAAACACAGAAATAATTTTCTTCCTCCATTTTATGTTTATGACCGTATTGTTGTATATTCAGGCTATATAACGCTTTATGAGAGAAAGAGATTTATGATGTTTTTGGAAATGAAGCTCAGAGATCATATTGGAGATTCTCCCTTTCACAAACACGAGCATGTTGAGTTAAAGCGGTGTTCGTGCTTCATTATGTGAAACATATCCTGATTGAAAAACAGTTTCTTAATTTAAGTGACAGATTCAGCCCATTTATACCAAATAAACAAAGAGTTTTTGCTTGAGATGCTTCATTTAAACCGCTTCATGCCTCATTAGCTTATGTTAGAGCACAGGTGATTTAGCCATGCTAAAGTTGCCCGTCAGCGTATGTTGGATAGCTGGTATCTTAGCCGTGCACGTAAAAATCAGAATGAATACTAACGCGTCTCACTGTATCTCAAAGCTTGTTTGCGTTGAATTACAGTGTAAAAGAGGTTTTGCACCTGTGGCTTCGCCATCAATTTTGGGTCCTGACAACCAGTGAGGTCAAAGGTCTCAGGTCCCTTACTAACCTCCAGCTAAATCACAATAAGGCAAAAAACAACAACAAAGAATGAAATAATCAAGACGTACAGTATAAAAATGTAAAAACGTGTTCAGTCACATGTGCTGCGACCTAAAATTGCAGAGGTCACATTTGATCTCTCTCTCTCTTTCACAACTATCCACACGCACCCACCTGTACAGCACACACACGCACGCGCACACACACACACACACACACCTGGATGCCTGTAACATTCCAGGTATCAAGAGGTCTTACACTTTTTTAGCATAACTCGTGTCTTCCCCTTGCAAATTTACATATTCAGGATTCAGCCAACAGGCTTTCAGCACCCACAAGTCTTGTGCTGGCCACGCCCATTATTAGCCACGCCTCTTTGAGGGAGTGGAAGCTTATGAGCAACCCTCCCACC